>JABTXL010001457.1:7531737-7606137 GCA_025134845.1 Neodon shergylaensis | reverse complement strand
TGTGTGTGTGTGTGTGTGTGTGTGTGTGTGTGTGTGTGTGTGTGTGTATCAGAGAACAGCTTGCAGGATATGGTTTTCTACTTTTACAGTGTCTGTCCTGGGACTGAACTCAGGTAATCAGGCTTGGCAGCAAGTGTCTTTACCCATTAAGCTGCCTTTCTGGTCTAGAAATTACTTATTAACATCACACAGTAAACAGAATAATGCCTTTCCCCAGAGTCCTAATTCCTGGAATCTAGGTATGTGTTCCCCACAGAGCCAGTGGGACTTTGCACACACTACTGGGGTGAGGTGCTTTAAGTGAATTTTTTTTTCCGTGCAGTGTGTCCATAATGGTCCTCAACAGGAAAGAGGGAGGCAGAATGTTGAGCGGTCTAGAAGATGCAGCTTCAAGAGCAGGAAGGAACTCTGCATTGTTGATGGGAGGAGCCTGTAGACAACCTAGGAAGTGCAGGCAACATCTAGACCTTGGAGCTGCTCAGAGAAGGTGATCATCCCTAGAGCCTCCTAGTAGAATGCTGGGTGGGAATGTGCGAACGTGTAGCCCAGTGAAACTTGCTGTAGAGTTTGCCTCTCTGAATCTTGTAACCGTTTACTTCTGCGATCTTAGACCAGCATGTCCAGGCTCACATGTAACAGTGATCAAAAATAACAGTCAGCCTAGCTCTCATGTGCAAGCACCCTAGATTTTTCAGCAGCTGTCTTAATCACTGTAAATGCATCTCTTCAAGCATTATGCCAGAAAAATAAACACACCCTAAAAATTTAGACCCAATTAACTAGTTAGGTAGTTCATTCATTTTTGAACTAAGGATTTCCACACAAGAAATGGATCAAAACTCTAAATTCTGTCAAATAATTCTGCCAGCATTTTCAGTGTTGGTCCATGAATCTCCCATGAAGACTGTATCTTTAAAGCCACAGTCTGAGGGGATAGCTAAATGAATTGTTAAACAGACATGGAATAAAAGAGAAGGAGCATATAGAAATATTAGCCATTCTTGAGAGTACAGCTTCATGAATTTGTATAGCACACATTCACCTGCCTATAAACAAAAGGCAAACCAAGAAATAGAGCAATAGCTCTCGAGAGGCTTTTGCCATCATTTTGCCAGAAAGGTAACCAGAGATACACCCGAGAATGCAGGTCCATGTGGTCTGTTTTACAAATGTATGTAAGTAGCTAGCAACATGCAGTCTGTGCTATTGCGTATCTGATCCAGAGTCATTGCATTTGAAATATCTGAAGTATTTAGAAATCATTTGAAGTATGTACAATGGTATGCTTATTTTCATTGTTGTATACTATGCCTTTATTGACTACGTTATACTTTATCTACCAATTTTTGTTAGAAAACATGGGTTATATATAATTCTTAGAATAGTACATTTATAATATACTTTTAGGCAACATAATGTTACCAGGAATTTTGGGGAGTCTGGTGAAGTACTCTCATATTACCTGGGAAAATCAGGGTCTCCTGTTGGAATATGGACTCAAAGGGAGATCAAGGACAGTTTCATTAGAGTTTAAAAGAAAATCCTGGGGGCTAGAGAGAGGACTTAGCAGTTAAGAGCCCTTCATGCTCTTGCTGAAGATTCAGGTTCCCAGGACCCACATGTTGGCTCATAACCTCCACAGGCTCTTGAGCACAAATAGTGCACGGAATACACTCAGGCACACACATACACACAGTTAATTAATAAAAAGAAAAATCTCAAGGTTGGAAAGCTATATTTCTCCATGGCTGCCCAGAGGAGAAAAACAGAAAAGGAATGGGGAATATAGTTGGATTTAAACAGGCATGAAGGATAGCCATAAAGCAGACAAACAATCAAATGTTTGAGACAGGGCTTTAGAGAAAGAGTGAAACCCCAAGAGTTAGGGAAAGCATACTTAGAAAATATGTACAATATATAAATAAGAAAAGCAGATTAGTAATTCCAAAGAGCAAATACAGACTTACATACCTGCATGATTGTAGCTTTGTAAGAGACCACATGAGAGGATCAGAATTCTGGGATGGAAAACTGTATTACCCCATTAAAGGTCTAATTATTCTTCCCATTTCTTTAGTATGGCTTAGAGTGAACCTGTCATCTTGATAGGTGGTCCCTTGGCCAGATGATTGGTAGTTCCAACTGCTAAGAGAAGAGACAACTGGGGTGTCTCCATACAGAGATAGATGATGATGATGATGATGATGATGATAATGTTGGAGGAAACCACTTGTTGGTTCCCAGCTGCTTGGCCCTGAAATAATCACATAGAAACTGTTTTAATTAAATCATTGCTTGGCCTATTAGCTCTAGCTTCTTATTGGCTAATGCTTACATATTAATTTAACCCATATCTATTAATCTGTATATGGCCACGTGGTTTTGGTTTACTAACTAAAATTCTGGCATCTGTCTCCAATGGGGCTACATGGCTTCTCTCTGACTCTGCCTTTTTCCTCCCAGCATTCAGTTTAATTTTCTCCACCTAGTTCTGTTGCCCTATAGCTCTGCTATAGGCCCAAAGTAGTTTCTTTATTAACCAATGATATTCACACTATACAGAGGGGAATCCCACATCATTATTTTTTTTTAAATAATGGATGTTTATTTAAACACAAAACAGACACTCCACTCCCCCCACATCATTATTATTACTAAGAGGCAACAAATTTTCTTTAATGGACATTCACTGTTACTGAATATATATACAATATAATACATGCATACATCATACATGTATACTTATATATATTTACATATGTATATTAATAATTATATAACTATGAGTGAATTAACAAGCTATAGAATTAATTCTCTTATATTGAAATTGATAGATACTAGCATTTTTCTGAATTTGTACCAATTCAGTCTTAGATGCAATGAATGAAGACTCCCAGTTGCTGCAGATTCACACCAATAGCTACTTGAAGTTTTTATTATATTAATTTAATTAGTTTATTTTAACACTTTTTTATTTATTAATTTAATAAGTAATTTATTTAATTAGTTTGATAATTTAATATTAATTTGTTATATTTATTTTGTTAATTTAATCTGTTGAATATGGCCTATTCATCCTGATATTTACTCAAAGGAGCTGAAAGCTTATGTCCATACAAAAATCTATCCACATATGTTTAATAGCTTCTTCAGTATAATTTCCTAAATTTGGAGGTAGACTAGCTATCCCTTCCGTAGGTTAACAGACAAGGTGGTATCTCCAAATAATGCAGTGTTATCCAGAAAAAGCAAGAAGAAAACTCCTTAGTTTATATTATATGACTCCAAAGACAGGACATCTGGTAAAGACATGAAAAGAGATATCATGACCATTGCAACTATTATAAAAAAAAAGCATCTAATTGGGACTGGCTTCTAGTTCAGAGGTTAAGTCCATTGTCATCATGGCAGAAGCCTTGCAGCATGCAGGCAGACATGGTGCTGGAGAAGGAGCTGAGATTTCTACATCTGGATCTACAGGTATCTGGAGGAAAAACTGGGCTAGAGTTGAGCCATTGAAACCCCAAAGTCCACCCACAGTAATGCACTTCCTCCAATAAGGTCACACCGACCCCAGCAAGGCCACACATACTCCAATCAAGCCACACTTCCTAATGCAACTCCCCAAGCATTCAAATAGATGAGCCTATGGAGGCCATTCTTGTGCAATCCACCACAGCATAGAAACATGAGCCATCAAGGATGTGATGATGCAATTTTCCAGGGAAAATAATCATAAAATCATAAAAGTGTTTTGTCGTATTATTTAAATCATAAAATCTTCTAAAGAGCCTTCTTAGTTGCATTCTTGGCTAGAGGTGTTTTGTCTTTTCCTCATTCTTCCCAGGAATGAAGAAATCAAGTCTAATGCTAGGCTTTTCTTTCTAGAAAAATTCAGAGCCTTCAGACCCTCTCTTTCTCAAGTTCCTTGGCTTCCTCCAACACAGTTTTTTTTTTTTTCAGACCCTTGCTTCTGAACAATTTGTGCTTCCATAGACCATTAAAATTTTTTTTCACTAATTCTTAAGGCCACCCTGGTGCCCAATTCAGCTGTTCTGAGTTTCAAGCACCACTGCACATTCCAGAATTATCTCAATATAATAGTGTAGAAATATGCCATGAATTAGGATTCATTTGTGGTTGAATGGCTGGCTGCAGTTACAGAAAGAATTTCACACCAGATGAGGGACAGGCAGTTTGATCCTGCCAGGGGGCCTACTTTCTCATTCATTTGCCAATTACCAGTTCGTTTTTAAAAGGTGTTTCTAAACACTACTAGGTCTAGTCTACCCATACAGCTGGGAAGGTGCCAAGAGGCTGTAATTGCACTGGGCAATTTGTTGGCTATTGTGTGTGCTGGGTAACATTTCTGAGACAAGAGAAATGATGATGGTTCTTTGTAAATTAGAAAGGAATCTGTATTACCACCCACCAACTTCTTTGCATAAGGTTTTGATGGAGCCAACAATTGTTCAGCTAAAACATACTACAGAAGATAGTATTTTCCTTCAGTTGACAAATGCTTCTAGGGGCACTGGAGGGTCCAGAGTGATGGCAGTTGTTCATCTTCTTCCCAAACACTGAAGCCACAAACATTACTCACAGGGTCGGAAAACAGAATAGGGATAACTGCTTTATAGAGCTACATGTGAAATGTCTACATGGTGAAAATTTGGGAGCAAAACAGATGACAGGGCTGGCAAGCTGAAAAGATCCCTCAGTGATTAAAAGCATGACCTGTTTTTATAGAGGACCCAAGTTTGGTTCCCAGCACCCATGCAGCAGACTCTCGCCTCCTATGACTCAATTTCCAAGGGATCAAAAACTGTCATCTAGCTTCGAGGACACTTGCACACATGTGCACACATTCACATGCAGATGAACACAACTATACATTATTAACAAATAAAATAAATCACCTAAAAACTATGAGATGGGAGATCTATCCAGTGGTAAAGAAACATAGCCGGGTGGTGGTGGCACACACCTTTAATCCCAGCACTCGGGAGGCAGAGGCAGGCGGATCTCTGGGAGTTCGAGGCCAGCCCGGTCTACAAGAGCTAGTTCCAGGACAGGCACCAAAGCTACAGAGAAACCCTGTCTCGAAAAAACAAAAAAAAAAAAAGAAAGAAAACATGGAGCTTTACCTTTTTTATATCTTTCCTTTATTCCTGCTGTGATTGTCAACTTGACTATATTTGGAATGAGCTATAATCCAGAATTAAAGGTCACATTTCTGATCTAGAAATTGATTTCAGAGCTGGAAGGCATACCTTTAATCTGGGCCACACCTGTTCTGGAAGAACAATGAAAGAGCTGAGTATGTTTATTTTTCCTCTGTTTGTCCTAGCCTTGTCAGCACATCCATTCCTTAACTGCCCTTGGAGCCTACTTCTTTGGAATTTCAGCATATACAGAAGGCCAGTTGAGACACCCAGCCTCATGGGATTGAGCAGCTATTAGATTCTTGGACTTTCCATTCACTGCTAGTCATTGTTGGACTGCAGCCTGTAAGTCATTCCAATAATTTCTCATTTATGGAGAGAGCGAGCGAGCGAGAGAGAGAGAGAGAGAGAGAGAGAGAGAGAGTCACTCCAACAAGTTCTGAGACTCTAGAGAACCCTAACTAATGTACCTGCCTGCTCCTTCCTTTTTCATTCTAATTTTCAATTTTTGATACAAGATTCTATTAAATTTCCAAAGCTGGCCCTGAACTCACTCTGAAGTCATATTGGTCCAGAATTTGTAAGCCTATCAAGTAACTGGGATTAGACATTTGTGCTACCAGGCTCATCAGAGTTCCTTTAAAAAGTTTATTTAGAAAAACAAATGTGGAACAAGTAAAGCCTTAAAAGAGACTTTGATGTTAGAACTATTTTTAAGAAACCTGAGCTTTTCTTGCTTATATTTAATGATTTTTTTCCCAGTGTGGGTATTTCCCTGTTAAGAAAAATCTGTGCTCAAGTTAAGTGTTCTAGTTAGCTTCAACTGTCAACTTGACAATGCCTAGAGTCCTCTGAGAAAGAAGTCTCACTGAATAGACTTCCCATATTAGAATGACCAGAGCATATGTCTGTGGTAGATTGTCTTGATTGATAATTGACATAAGAGAACACAGCCTACTGTGGGTAGCACTAGTCCATAGGCAGGTGGTCCTGAGTTATAAAAAGAAAGCAAAGGAAACATGAACCTGTGAAAAAGCAAGTAATCGGGTTTTTCCAAGGTTTCTGTTTCAAGTTCTTACTTCAGTTCCTGCCCTGACATCTCTTAATGATAAACTGTAACCTGGAAGTATAATCTGAATAAACTACTTCCTCTTCTAAGTTAATTTTGGTCAGTGATTTATCATAACAGAAAGCTTCCTCCAACAAGGTCACACTTTTTAATCCTTCTAATCCTTTCAAATAGTGTCACCTCCTGGCAACTAAGCATTCAAATAAATGATCCCACAGAGGTCATTATTATTTAAACCACAACATTCTACTACCTGACCCTTATAGTCTTAAAGTCCTATCATAAAGCAAAATTTATTTAGTTCAACTTCAAAAGTTTCCCGAATCTATGACAGTCTCACCACTGATTTAAAGTTCAACATTCAAAGTCTCTTCTAAGACTCTTAACTGCAACTCCTCGTAAAATCAAAATTGAAAAGCAGATCACATACTTCCAAAAAGGAGGAAAGGGAGCACAGTGAGGAAATACTGGACCAAAGCAAGACAAAAAACAGCAGGACAAACTCTGTATTCTCTATCTCTTTATCTGTTGCCAAAGGGCTCTTCAGATTTCCAACTCCTTCCAGCTTTGCTGACTGCAGCTCTCTCCTGTGCTTTTTCCATACCCAGTCAGTAGCTTTCCTTGGCAGGTATCTGATGACTCAGGAATCTCCAATATTTTGGGGTCTCTAACACAATCTGGTCTTCATCTTCACAGTTTCATGCAATGACCTCTCTAGGCCTCCTTGCAGGGACACCCTTGACACACAGATGACTTTGTTGGTGTTCCTTGACTGGGTGTGTGTGGGGGTGGTGGTGGAATTCTGTAACTTTTTTCTTGTATACTGAATAAGCCACCAAGTTCTGCTGCTGTAACTCATCCCCCCCCCCTTCTTTATTTACATTTGCACTAGCTATCTTTTGTTGATGGTTCCCTTCACTTTCAAAGGGTGGAAGATTAGATGGGTGGGGTCTTGCCCTGAGGTCATCACTCCCTTTGTTCTATTTAGCATCAATAAGGCTTTTCTTTAAACTGCTCCTTGAGCAATGGGCTTAGCCCCATTAAACTTTCTGGTGGTCCTTTTCCCCTTAAACTGCACATTTTGTATTTTTCTTTGTCTACCTCATTCCTTTTCATTATAGATACATATAGGAACATAAGAATGATTACTAATACAACACAATCAATACTAGGTTATCTTGAAATTTCTTCTGTCAAAGCCATTAATCCAATACTCTTCAATTTAGTCTCAGTAAGATTTTATCTTTTTGGACAAAGACAGAAATCAGTCATATTCTCTGCCAAAATATCACAAGAATGGTCTTTAGGCTACTTACTAATAATATTCTCCCCTGAGAAGCCTCTAGCTGGGCCTTCATAATCTACATTGCTCTTAGCACTACTGTTTTTCATGCTTCCACTAGCATGGCCCAGTAAACTCCGCTAAAATGTTCAACCATGTTTCTAGTCTAAAGTCCCAAATTCTTCCATATTTCTACAAGAAATGCATGGTCAAAAATAAAACATTAATAATCCACTCCCTGGTACCAACTTCTGTCTTAGTCACTATTTTATAGTTGAGAAGAGACACCATGATCAAGGCAACTCTTATTAAAGGAAATCATTTAATTGTGAGCTTGCTTATAGCTTCAGATACTCAATCTATTATCATCATGGCAGGGAGCATAGGCTTTTGAAACCTCAAAGCCTACCTCCAGTGACATAATTCCTTCAACAAGGCCACATCTCCTAATCCTTCTAATTCTTTCAAATGTGAGGACCTGACTTTTCAGATTCCTTTTTAAAGAAGGGTCTTCATCTTAAGCCATATAGTGACTGGGGTCAACATCAGTTCCAGGAATGTGCTGCAATAGTGGAATTTAAATGGACACCCTAGAAATATTCAAATGAGCTAAGGATCAGTACCATAAAACTATAATGAGGACTAGATGTCTCTGAAGACATTCTGCTCTCACAGATACTTTGTCAGTGATTCTTTCTTAGGGTTTTCACACCCAAAAATTGACCAATGATTTCAGAAATCTGCTTACTCTATATTCCCTCCACCTAATCCTGAATCCCAAAGATATATATTCCCTTAAGTGCAGCATTTCCCCTTTAAAAACTTGTCTCTCACCTCATTTTCGATAAAGGAGCTAAAAGTATACAATGGAGGAAAGAAAGCATCTTCAACAAATGGTGCTGGCACAACTGGATATCAACCTGTAGAAGAATGAAAATAGACCCATATCTATCACCTTGCACAAAACTCAAGTCCAAATGGATCAAAGACCTCAATATCAGTCCAAACACACTGAACCTGATAGAAGAGAAAGTGGGAAGCACCCTACAACAAATGGGCACAGGAGATCGCTTTCTATGTATAACCCCAGCAGCACAGACATTAAAGGCAGCATTGAATAAATGGGACCTACTAAAACTGAGAAGCTTCTGTAAAGCAAAGGACACTGTCACTAAGACAGAAAGACAACCTACTGACTGGGAGAAGATCTTCACCAACCCTGCAACAGACAAAGGCCTGATCTCCAAAATTTATAGAGAACTCAAGAAACTAGACTTCAAAATGCTAATTAACCCAATTAAAAAATGGGGCACTGAACTGAACAGAGAATTCTCAACAGAAGAAGTTCAAATGGCCAAAAGACACTTAAGGTCATGCTCTACCTCCTTAGTGATTAGGGAGATGCAAATCAAAACAACTTTGAGATATCATCTTACACCTGTGAGAATGGCTAAAATCAAAAACACCAATGATATCCTTTGCTGGAGAGGCTGTGGAGGAAGGGGTACCCTCATACATTGCTGGTGGGAATGCAATCTTTTGCAACCACTTTGGAAATCAGTGTTTCGGTTTCTCAGGAAATTCGGGATCAACCTACCCCTGGACCCAGCAATACCACTCTTGGGAATATACCCAAGAGAAGCCCTATCACATGACAAAAGCATCTGTTCAACTATGTTCATAGCAGCATTATTTGTAATAGCCAGAACCTGGAAACAACCTAAATGCCCTTCAATGGAAGAAGGGATGAAGAAAGTGTGGAATATATACACATTAGAGTACTACGCTGCGGTAAAAAACAATGACTTCTCGAATTTTGCATGCAAATGGATGGAAATAGAAAACACTATCCTGAGTGAGGTATCCCAGACCCAAAAAGATGAACATGGGATGTACTCACTCATAATTGGTTTCTAGCCATAAATAATGGTCACGGAGTATATAATTGGTGAACCTAAAGAAGCTAAATTAGAAGGTGAACCCAAGGAAAAACATATAATTATTCTCTTGACTAAGGGAAGTAGACAAAATTGCCGGGGAGAAATTTTGGGATCTTGGGGGGGGGATGGGAGTATCGGGGGAAGGGGAGAGAAAAGTGAGAAGGGGAGGATGAGGGAAACTTGGGGAAACAGGAGGATTGGGATAAAGGAAGGTTGGATAGGGGAGCACGGAAGCACAATTTTTAGTTAAGGGAGTCACCTTAGGGTTGGCAAGAGACTTGAACCTAGAGTGGCTCCCAGGAGCCCAAGGCGAGGTCCCCAGTTAGTTCCTTGGGCAGCTGAGGATAGGGAACCTGAAATGACTCTATCCTATAGCCATACTGATGATTATCTTGCATATCACCATAGAACCTTCATCAGGTGATGGATGGAGATAGTCACAGAGACCCACACAGGAGCACCGGACTGAGCTCCCAAGTTCCCAATGAGGAGCGGAAGGAGGGAGAACATGAGCAAGGAAGTCAGGACCACGAGGGGTGCACCCAACCACTGAGACTGTGTGGCTGATCTATTGGGAGCTCACCAAGGCCAGCTGGACTGTGACGGAAGAAGCATGGGATAAAACAGGACTCTCTGAACATGGCGAACAATGGGGGCTGATGAGAAGCCAAGGACAATGGCCCTGGGTTTTGATCCTACTTCAAGTTCTGGCTTTGTGGGAGCCTAGCCAGTTTGGATGTTCACCTTCCTAGACATGGACGGAGGGGGGAGGACCTTGGACTTTCCACAGGGAAGGGAACCCTGACTAATCTTTGGACTGGAGAGGGAGGGTGAGAGGAATGGGGGGAGGGGGAGAAGGGTGGGAGGAGGGGGAGGGAAATGGGAGGCTGGGGGGAGGCGGAAACTTTTTTCTTTTTCTCAATAAAAAAAATAAAAAAAAAATTAAAAAAATAAAAAATAAAAAAAATAAAAACTTGTCTCTCTCTGGGCTTAGGACTGCACTTTCTCTCACCTGCTTTGTCAGTGAGCTGGAGGTTTGTGGTCCAAGCTTAAGCTTGCTAAATAGAGACTCTTTTGTATTTACATCAGAAACTAGCTCCATGGATTCATTTGGGGTTCAGTATCTTGGAGATAACCCATTCCCTGTTGACTAAGCTTTCAAAATATATGAGCCTATTGAGTGGATTACTAAAGCCACCACATCCACCTTCTCTAAATTTCTTCACATGTCTTTACTTATAATTTAGGCAAGTTGGTCCAATGAAAAATGAATAGCCTGGAAATACTACATGTGTGAGCATCTACCACTGAAAGAAAAGGTAGAAACACTTTTGGTAGAGTGTAATAAAAATACCTTCCCATTTACTTTGCTCAAGCTAACTCTACCTTTGTGCAAAGGTGTTGAATCAAAATAATAATTGTGGAGAGGAGTCTGCTTTGCATGAATCAGGCTGTGGGTTTGTGGGTTTGACTCCCAGCATTATAGAAGCCCCCAGGGCATGGTGTCACATACTTGTAATCAGAACACTCAGGAAGAGGAGGCTAGAAGAGCAGGAGTTCAAGATTACCCTCTATTACATGGTAAGCTTGAGGCCAGTCTCGGCTACAGAAGACCCTGCCTGCCTTAAAGAAAAAAGAAGGAAGGAAGGAGGAAAGGAAGGAAGAGAGGGAGGGAGGGAGGGAAAAAAGAAAAAAAGAAGAGAAAAAGAAAAAAAAAGATTTTGATGAATTGATACATACATATATTCTTTGGTGACTCATGTTAGGACTTTAAGGCAGACATAACTAAGTACAGTCCATAGCACTTCATGTACAGAAAGTTCATCTGTTCTCCTCTTTAGGGCTTTCCATTTCAATAGTTTTTTTTCCACTCAGAGCAGCTCTGTCAGGCAACTCCTTCAAAATCTTTCCCTCCCACTCAACCTCATCCTTTTAAAATAAACTACAAAACCCTACAAGTATCTTCTAGAGAGAGCTTGATGGTGAGGGAGTTTGCTAAATTCTGATCGCAAGAACCACATGTCTTGTTATCCAGGTTTCCCTGCTGTGGTTGCCACCCAGCCGCATACCCCCAGAAGCCAGGGAAGGCTTCGTTAGCTCTTGAAACCTCTCCCTTGGTTCACATTACCCTACACTCAAGGCCTGGAAACCAAGGCTGAAGTTCATTAGTAAACCCATATTTGAGGCATTTAAACAGTAAGCTGAGTTTTCTTTTTTTTTTTCCTGAAAAGAAAATCAAAACCAGTTAGTTGCCTGCAGACACTGCCAAAGCTCAAACACTGAGCAGAGGTCTCAAGCCTGGAACGCCAAGAAAGGCTGCTTACTGGTGGTGTCTTGATGGAGTCATCAGCACACACAGTCCAGGCACAATCCTTGAAGACTGCACAGAGTTGATAAGCAGTGGAAGGAAAGATTTCTAATCACTAAAACTTCTAATCACTGAAGAAAGACCGATTCACTAACAGTAGCCAGTTAGTTCATTTAGAATATGAATATTGATGGAAAAAGGATTCCTCTTCTCCTGAAGGAATATATCAATATGGGAAGAAGACAATGCAGAGAGAAAACAACCACCTACAGAGCAAGGAGGAAGGTCCCAGAACAAAGCAACCCTGCCTACTCTGTGATCTTGGACTAACTGTTTTAGAAGATCTGGGTTTAGTTCCCACCACCCACATAGCAACTGATTAGAAGTCTCATTCCAGTTCCAGAGGATCTGATGTCCTCTTCTGGCCTCTGCAGGCATCATACACACATAGTTCACACACACACTCACTAACACACACACAGACATGCACACATACATGCACTCACTCACACACACCACTCATATACATAAAATAAATATTTTAAGCTATTGTAAAAGTTAGAGATATGACTCAGCAACTAAAAGAGAACTTGCTGCTCTTACAGCAAACTTGAGATCCGTTCGCAGCACACTTTTCCGGCAGCTCATAAATGTCATAACTCAGCTCCAGGGGATCCGACACATTCCTCTAGCCTCTCTGGGAGTGCTCCCTCCACAACATTCTTAAAAGATATGCCATCAGTTCTGAACTACATGAACAAGATCCCATGATAGAATTCAGTCTTTTTGAAACAGACGTTTTCATGTTTGGCTGTAAAAGCCCTCCAGCACTCTAGCATGCCTCTGGTTTATGTTCGTAATAATCTTTGCCACAGTCTGATCACTTCCAGTTTGTTTCAGAATTTGGATCCTGTTTCAAACTTCAACTCCCTGTTATTCAAAATTTAGAAAGTGTTTGATAAGTTGTTGATTCGGTTCATTGGGAACTTAAACTAAGCCTTTCTCTTGGATTCTCCATGCTAGTCATGGATGTGCATTCAAACTTACCCCTTAAGTCTGGGCTGGCATCATAGGCATTTACTTTAGTATGAATTAAATACATTCCAGCTCTACTTTTCACAGTCACTGATAGGCACATACTGAAAACCTGCTGGCTCAGCTACTAGAAAATCCAAGGGACTCTGCGTGTTATTATATTTCAGGTCTGGAAATTACTTGAATCTGATGGCATTTTGTCTCATTCCCTTACAGAAAAGTTGTGGTTATCTTCTCAGTAGCTAGAAGGAGGGAAAGGCCAGAAGCATATCCTGTGAAGTCCAGACAGAGGCATGAATGATGGCTCTCTGTATACTTTCTGCTTTAATGTAACTCAGTCTTAAAAGACGGTTGATAACATTTGTAGATCTGAGGCCTGGGTGGACCTGGGTCATGGTGTGCTTGCGAGGGTCAGAAGACAACCTGGCTGCAGCCAGTTTTCTCCATCTATGATTAGGTTCTCAGGGTTGAACGCAGGTTTTCAAGATTGGTAGAAAGCACCTCTATTTACTGAGCCACTTCACTGGCCCTAACTCAGCCCTTCTAAATTTTTTTGAAATGGAAGAATAATCAAGCACCCAAAGAGATCGTTTCCATGAGCTGAAGTCTTTGATGTCACCCTAAGAACTGAACCAGGAGGCTGTTGTCTTTAGTAGGGTCAGCAATTGAGGCACGGGTTCCATCTCAGAGGAAGCTGTAGTAGGTGTAGTGCTTAGGTTGGACTTGGGAGGGGGGAATTAAGAAAACTGAGTGAATAACACAGAACTCTTCCAATAAGTGACTTGTGAGATATAATTAATTACATAAGCTGAGAGAGCCTGGCTGCTTTCTGATTTCTAAGGAACGAAACATGTGACACAAGTCAGAGCGAGGTTCAGAATCATGGGACACTGAGCTGCACGCTCATCTCTAGTCACCGCTATGCATAAAGACCTCAGTGCAGCTCTGTGCTTGCATGCAGTATCACACCATGGTTCTAATTTGCTCTTTTAGTTAGAGTACATGCTCACTGTAAAACACAAACAAATAAACAACAAAAAATCCCCACTAAAGCTGGAAAGGTAGCTGAGGGTCAAAGTGCCTGTCTAGAGTGCACAGATACTGAGTTTAATCCATAAAACTGCAGAAATGAAACCAAACACTTTCAAAGGGAAGCTCTTAAGCGAAGATGGAGAGGCACTGTGGTGTCTCATACCTGTCATGCCTGAACTGAGGGTGGGGCAGTGGTGGTGGTAGCTAAGGCAGGAGAACTGCTACCAGTTAGAAGCTAACTTGGGCTATGTAGTGAGACTTCTTCTTAAACTTAGTCAAGTGGGGAAAAAAAAACAAGCAACAATTACAAATGGATTGAGAGGATAAATAATGAAGACCTAAATATGAAGAGGGAATTCTTATTCACACACTGACAAAAGTCCCTCTGCGCACGTTTGTGAATCTGGAAAATGAGGGGAGTGCAATGTTATTAGAAAGAGAGGAGCTGGGGACGCAGCTCAGTGGGTACACTTGCTCTTCTTTCAGAGGATCTAAGCTCCATTCCCAGGAACCTGTAGTGGGTGGAGGAGTATGCCAGGTCTTCTCATGCCTCCCTCCGTGTGGCTGAAGCAAAGTTATCAGAGTGTAGAGGCTCCGTTCATAAACTGGAGGCACTGCCTGAGGGGAAGACCCACTTTTGCAACAGGAAAATATGAAACAAAGAGATCAAATCCATTCCCAGTAATGTGACACAGATTAAAAAGTATTCTAAATGGAACACAAGAAATGCAAACTTTACATCCCAGAAATGACCATTATTGCAACACTAAAGGATATCTGCATGAGGAAAGCAAAACATGTTTGTGAATCAGAATATGACATATTGTGAGTCAGGTGTGGTATGAGCACCTGTAATCCTGTGGTGATGGAGAGAGGAGGCTGACAAGTCAGAGGCCAGTGTGAACTATGCACCAAAATTCTGGTCTAATCCCAACCCCACACTTCCAAAAGGGAAGGCTAGTGGCTGAAGAGAGAGGTCAGCAGTTAAGTATGCTTTTTGCTCTTCCAGAGGACCTTAATTCAGTTCCCAGCACTTCTGTGGAGCTGTTGGAGCCTACAAGACTATACAGTTAATACACAGCTGAAAGACCACTGGGCAGATTCACAGGAAGTGTATACGCACACGTCCACATGGAGCAATCCGTCTTGCAGAGCTGCAAAAACACTGGTCTTTTGGAAGAGTTGCTGTCATATCTCTAAAAACCTTGTGAAGTCCTGGTTTTTCCTTTCAAAATGGGATTCATTTCCAGAACACCTCAGCAGTGTAACCTCTGCGTGGGCAGTGGATTGACCTTGCTCCATTTCCCCCCATACACCAGAAGGCCTTAAAGCTAATTCATTCTTTGTTCTAACAGTCAAATTTACATAGAGTCAATCCCACAAAATTACCTGCTAACAGACCACACAGAAATGTCTATAGAAGACAGGCACTGAGCAGGAAAGCAGCATGCCCCACCTTTGCTAACAAACAAATCAAGGCGCTCCCAAATCTGGTTATCACAAAAGAGATTAGATGAGGAGAATGGGTGAGTCCAGGATTAAGGGATGTTTAGTAATTTTATCTAATGGTTTGAGATGTCAGGCACTTCCCCTTGAATGTTAACTCTTTTCTGGGTTGGGTCACCTGTTCCATAGAACCGCTTTGTCAGGTTCTACCTGCCCCTCTTTGTGATTTTGATAAGCATATTATCATTGTCCTTGCCTATGGAATTTTCCAATTATGTCTGTAAAAACTAGAAACCTCGCGGAGGTCAACCCTTACTCTTCTTCTGCTCCTCATACTTTTACTTCTTCCCCTTACTCTCCTTCCTTCTTCTCCTTATTCTTCCCCTTACTCTTCTCTTCTTCCTCTCCTCTGCACCCCCTTCACTTCACTTTTTCCCCTCGAACGAAAAATAAAGAAGATACAAAGGTAATGTACTTGAGTTATTTTTTTACCCTCAGATCCTTGCCTGCCATAGATATCTAGTTCTGAGCCCAGAGGGGGTACTGAGGCTGGCACTCAAGCCCCCCCCATATAAAGCAGCTCACAAAGGAAACACTAGAAAGTGAACTAAGACCTTGCAATAAGATGTCCTAGTTTCCATCCCTGAATTATTTTTTTAGTTAAAAAAATCACATCTGTGATTCTTGGCTTATGCTATTTCAGACAGAAATATGGGCAAAACCCACATTACAGCTCAATATAGTTTCATAGAAAGTATCATTTGTGAAAGCTCTGCAATTACATACCTTTGCTTTTGTTCCTGTAACACTGGAACTTAACACTTCATATTTCTGTCACCTTTGTATTGCCACTTGGGGTAGACATGCATTAAGTCACCTGGGGTGGACATGCATTGACTTCATTAGCAACATACCCACTTTCTTATTAGCACAAGTGGTACTATATAGAGCTTACACACTTCTGGGTTCTCCCTCCTATTCCCCTTTCTCTTCCAGTTGTCACCCTGAGTCTGAATCCATCTAGGCCCACACTCTGTTGTAATAAGAGAGGCGGGCTATGTTCCTGGCACCCGGCCGCCTGCACGGCTAGCTTATGCCCCGAAATAATTACACGGAAACTGATGGAGGAAGGTCATTGGTTGGTTATAATAAAGAAACTGTTCGGCCGTCAGGTTAAAACATAGGTGGGAAGAGTAAACAGAACAGCATGCTGGGAGGAAGAGGAAGTGAGGTAAGACACCTCAGACAGACTCGATAGCTCTCCTGCCTGGGGCAGACGCCTCAGACATCACGCAGCTCCTCTCAGGGCAGACGCGAGACCCAGGATGGACGTAGGCTAGAAACTTCCCAGTAAGTGCACCTTTGGGTGCTACATAAAATATTAGAAATGGACTAGTCCAGGTGCGAAAGTTAGCCGAGAAGAGGCTAGATAGAAATGGGCCAAGTAGTGTTTAAATGAATACAGTTTGTGTGTTGTTATTTCGGGGTATAAACTAGCCAGGCGGCCGGGGTGCTGGGGACACAGCCCCGCCACTCCTTATTACAACAGGAAACTGTATTCTTTTAAACACTACTTGGCCCATTAGTTCCAGCCTCTTATTGGCTAGCTCTTACATATTGATCTAACCCATATCCGATAACCTGTGTAGCCCACGAGGTGGCTTACCAAGGACGATCTTAACCTGCGTCTGTCTGGAGTGGAAGAATCATGGCGACTCCTACTCACTTGGCTTCTTTCTCCCAGCATTCTGTTCTGTTTACTCCGCCTACCTAATTTTCTGTTCTATTAAAGGGCCAAGGCAGTTTCTTTATTTAACCAATGAAATCAACACAAAACAGAAGACTCCCACATCATTTCCCCTTTTTCTGTTTAAACAAAAAAGAAAGGCTTTAACTTTAACATAGTAAGATTACATATAACAAAACAGTTATCAAGCAATAATTACAGTTACAGTATTTATATCTGTTTTATCCTTTATCATAACTAAGGAAAACTATAACTATAACTAACCATTCTTCAACTCCATCAAAGACTCCAGAAGGATATAATATTTCCTAAGCAAACAAGAAGTCCAAAACTCTAGAAATGCCAGAGACATCACACTGCCTGGACAGTCACCCAAAGTTCCTCTGTATCATTGGGGCATCCATCTTCGGCCTACAGGCCCATAGTATCCAGCAGAAATTTTCATCAAGCAAGAAATTCCAAAGACAGTTCAGTCACTTTCTGCTGTGTCCTGCAGAATATCTCGCAGACTCTTTCATGAGTCAGGAACTCCGAAAGACCATCTCACCTTTAGGCAAGTTCAGCAGTCCTCTCTCTGTGGGTTCTCTGTGTCCAGTTTATGCATCAGTCCAGGCAAGAGCAGTTTCTTGCCCAAATGGCTATCAAACTCCATAAGGAACCTCTTCAATGCCCATCTTCCTCTTGAAGTAGCTGGTGCTGCCAGGAGCAGACGTGTCTCATTGCCATGAAAATCCCTAAGTTATTAAAATATTTTAAATGCCATATTCTGCAGTCTTTGAGAGATATGAAGAATGCCTATCCAACTGAAATATACCTCTATATATCTAGAAACTCTAACTAACATGACTACAAACTTGACTATTATTGATGATTATCCATTAGCAACCTATATTTCCTAATTATACATTACATTTTTAAATGAACTACACAATCACAATACCTTAATCAAGAGCAGAAATACATATACATATAACAAAATTGACCTTAAAATCTATGCCAATGCAAATTATTCATATCTATATCATATCCCCCTTTAAATGTAAAAGAACATTTATAAACCATATTTGGGAACATGGACGCAGTTTTTTCTCTCCAAACTGCTTCCTGCTGAATGGGGGCGCTGTTATTCAGGTCTTTCATGGTATAACCTGTGTGCCAGGGTCATCTCAGTTGGCAGTTGAGTGAAGTAATTTTTTGAAGGTGTTCACAGCAACCTTTCAGGAGGGCGTGGTCTATCATACCATATTGGGATAGAAGCAATCCATAGAGTCTCATCCTCTGTGAAAACAAAAGAAGACTCTCTCCAAAGCATCATATCCTTAGACCCAAATTCTGAAGTCATAATACCCTCATGAAATCCATTCTGGTTTAGCTTGGCAGCCCATGTAATGAAATGTCTCTCTGTACTTAGCTCCTTCACAGTCAAAGTATTTAAAGAAAACACAATAATACAAAGAATCCAGACTCTCTGAAATTTCCATTTTTATGTGGCTTATTTTTCTTTATTTCTTTTAATCTCTTAACTATCTGTACTCTGTCTCTTTAAAGAATTTACCCCTTTTTTAAAAAAAAACATTAACTTTATTCTCTATATTCTTTTTCTTCTCTCTCTCAAGCCTATGTACATTTATCCAACATTGTGATCCATTTAGTGTTCTGTCTGAATCTGTTTTATTGTTAATCTGTAATTTTTTTACTATCCAGGAGCACTTTGTTTTGCGTTTTTAAATCGCTAAGCGCTTAAGAATCTAAGCTGTGACATTCCTAGGTCAAAAACAGGTACTGCCTGCTTGCCCCATCCAGTCCAACATGGCGGAGCAGCTTGTGCCTCTGATCCTTGCACATTGCACCAGTAGTGTGGTGGAGCTCCTAGTGCCTCTGAGCCTCAGCACGCAATGACTTCCTTTTAGGCACACAGAGAATCTAGTTGCCATCAAACAAATCGTAGCACTTTACTCCAAATGCTCCATTCAAAGACTCTGTTTCCCACAGGAGCCAGACAGAGATCCCAACGGCGGCACAGCCCAGTGTTGAAATAAGGGTGGCCGGGGCTGCGTCCCCAGCACCCCAGCTGCCTGCTCAGCTAGCTTATGCCCCGAAATAACAACACACAAACTGTATTCTTTTAAATACTGCTTGGCCCATTTCTATCTAGCCTCTTCTAGGCTAATTCTCACATATTAATTTAGCCCATTTCCATTCATCTGTGTAGCACTGCTAGGTGCGCTTACCGGGAAGATTCTAGCCTACATCCATCTTGGGTTGGAGCTTCATCGCTCACGTCTGTCCGGGAGACTGGAGCATGGCTTCTCTGCTCCAGAGAGCAGAGCTTGTCGAGTCTGAGCTCACTTCCTCTTCCTCCCAGTATGCTATTCTGTTTATTCCTCCCACCTATGTTTTAACCTATGAGGGCCAAGCAGTTCCTTTATTACTTAACCAATGAAATCAACAGATTGATATATGACACTCCCACATCACTTCCCCTTTTTCTGTTTAAACAAAAAAAAGGAAGGCTTTAACTTTAACATAGCAAAATTATATATAACAAAACAGTTATCAGTAAAAATTACAATAATCTCTATCATAAGTAAGGAAAACTATAACTATAACTAACTATTCTTAATTCCATCAAAGACTCCAGAAAGATACAATATTACTTAAGCAAACAAGAAAAAAGCAAGTTTTAAACTCTAGAAATGACAGAGACATCTCGCTGCCTGTACAGTCGCCCAAAGTTCCTCTGTACTGTTGGGGCATCCATCTTCGGCCTACAGGCCCATAGTTTCCAGCAGACATTTCCACAATGCAGGAAATTTCAAAGGCAGTCACTATCTGCTTGTCCTGCAGAATGTCTCGCAGACTCCTTCATGAATCAGGAACCCCGAAAGATCATCTCACCTTTAGGCAAGTTCAGTAGTCCTCTCTCTGTGGGTTCTCTGTGTCCAGTTTATGCAATAGTCCAGGCAAGAGCAGTTTCTTGCCCAAATGGCTATCAAACTCCATAAGGATCCTCTTCGATGCCCTCTTCTTCTTGAAGTAGATTGGTGCTGCCAGGAGCAGAGTGTCTCATTGTCATGAAAATCCCTAAGTTATTAAAACATTTAAAATGCCATATTCTATAATCCTTGAAAGATATGAAGAATGCCTATCTAAAATATATCTATGTACATCTAGAAAATCTTAACTAACATGACTACAAACTTGACTATTATTAATTATCCATTAACAACCTACATACATTACATTTTTAAGTGAACTACACAGTTACAATACCTTAATCAAGATCAGAAATACATATAACAAAATTGACCTTAAATTTAAATCACTAAAGCAAAATCCATATCAATGCAAATTATTCATATCTATATCATATCCCCCTTTAAATGTAAAAGCACATTTATAAACAATATTTGGGAACATGGACGCAGTTTTTTCTCTCCAAACTGCTTCCTGCTGATTGGGGGCGTCGTTAATTAGGTCTTTCATGGGGTAACCTGTGTGCCAGGTTCATCTCAGTCGGCAGTTGAGCAAAGTAATTTTTTGAGGGTGTTCACAGCAACCTTTCAGGAGGACGTGGTCTATCATACCATATTGGAATAGAAGAAATCCACAGGGTCTCATCCTCTGTGAAAACAAAAGAAGACCCTCTCCAAAGCATCATATCCTTAGACCCAAAATTTGAAATCGTAATACCCTTATATGCATTCTGGTTTAGCTTGGCAGCCCATGTAATGAAATGTCTCTCTGTACTTAGCTCCTTCACAATCAAAAATTTTAAAGAAAACACAATAATACAAAGAATCCAGACTCTCTGTGAATTTTCCATTTTTACATGGCTTATTTTTATTCTATCATTTTATTTTATTTTGTCTCTTTAAAGACTTTACCCTTTTTTTTAACCATTAACTTTATTCTCTATATTCTTTTTCTTCTCTCTCTCAAGCCTACGTACATTTATCCAACATTGTGACCCATTTAGTGGTCTGTCTGAATCTGTTTTATTGTGAATTTGTAATTTTTTTACTATCCAGCATTTTGTTTTGCATTTTTAAGTCATTAAGCATTTAAGAATCTAAGCTGTGACATTCCTAGGTCAAAAACAGGTACTGCCTGCTTGCTCCGCCCAGTCCAACATGGTGGAGCCGCTCGTGCCTCTGATCCTTGTACATTTCACCAGTAGCATGGCAGAGCTGCTTGTGCCTCTGAGCCACAGCACAGTTTCAGGCACACAGCAGTCCACATTGCCATCAAGCAAGCCGTAGCATTTTACTCCAAATGCTCCACTCAAAAGCTCTGTCTCCCGCAGGAGCCAGACAGAGATCGCAATGGCGGAACAGCACAGAAAGCCGGCATTTTAAAACAGCCAGTTTTTTCCTGCTGCCGAGTCAGGACAATTTCTTTGTGGCACATAACCCACAAACAGCAAAAAGCTGTCTTAAATTCTCTCTCTGCCCTTTTTAAGCCTTCTCAGGTTTTACGTGGAGTTCATTAGCACGTTGGGTGCCACTCTGTTGTATGGAGCTGTGGGCCGCTTCCCTGCCGCAACAGCCAGTTTTTTCCTGCTGCTGAGTCAGGACAATTTCTTTGCGGCACGCAACCCACAAACAGCAAAAAGCTGTCTTAAATTCTCTCTCTCTCCTTTTTAAGCCCTCTCAGGTATTACGTGGCATTAGTTAATCACGTTGAGTGCCACAGGTGCCACTCTGTTGTAATGGGGAGTGGAGCCGCCCGGGGCTCCCAGCTGCCTGGCTGGCTTATGCCCTGAAATAATTACATGGAAACTGTATTCTTTTAAACACTACTTGGCCCATTAGTTCCAGCCTCTTGTTGGCTAGCTCTTACATATTGATCTAACTGATTTCTGATAATCTGTGTAGCCCACGAGGTGGCTTACCAGGAAAGATCTTAACCTGTGCCTCTCTGGAGTGGGAGAATCATGGCGAATCCTACTCACTTGGCTTCTTTCTCCCAGCATTCTGTTCTGTTTCCTCCGCCTACCTAATTTTCTGTTCTATTAAAGGGCCAAGGGAGTTTCTTTATTTAACCAATGAAATCAACACAAAACAGAAGACTCCCACATTAACACTCCATCACTGAGCCGCATTCCCCAGTTCCAGCATCCCAGTTGCGTCTGTTTCAGCTTCACAGAATTTAACAACACCCTGGCATTGCTTGTGGAGAAAACTCTGGTCACTCTTTACAAAATGATTTTTTTTTCTGTAGAGAAAGATGTGATTGTGCCATGGACCTCTTAACACATTTTTACTATGACACAAAGGCTGATTTTATGCTGAGATAGTGAGATGGAAATATATTTTGGTTTTCAATAAATAAAACATGAATTTAGTTCTTCAGTGATTTGGTAATTGGGGAAGATTGTCGTTATGTGGCCACAGGCACAGGAAGATGTTACAAATAAATTTGGCAATGTGGACATAATCCCTAGTGAAGGGCTACATTTTTTTTATCATGCTCAGACTTTGGCTCAATGTGTACAAATATCTGGAACTGTTCTATCTCACCTTTCAAGCCAAGTTTGTAATCATCACCATATTAAAATATTAATCACCAAAACCTGCATGGCTGCTGCACACTCTGGGGATAACCAAGTGTTCTCTTCTCTAGGTTATATTTCTTGTGTAAATTTCAAGAGCTCTAGTCCTACTTTCAGAGCTATGGTGGGTATCGAAGACCTAATTAGAAGCTAACCAACTGTTTTGTTTTGTTTTGTTTTAACGTTCCGTGATGATGATGGCTAGCCCTCATTTTTGACTAAACAGGATTTAACACCACCATGGAAAGGAATCTCTGGGCATATCAGTGAGGAGTCTTCTGGATCGGACTGGTTGAAAACTCATCAAAAATGTGAGTGACCCTCAGCCTGACTTTCCAAAATAGAAAATAACTTAAAAATTAAGTAAAGGAAGATGAGTACCAGTCTTTATTGATCTCTACTTTCTGCTTTAATGCAATGTGACCAGTGACATCCTTCCCCCATAACAGTACCTCTGCTGCACTATAAGCCAAAATGAACCACTTTTTAACTTGCTTTTGTCAGGCAGCTATTGCAACAACCACCAATGTGAGTAATTACTACAGTGAGCGGTCTTACAGCGTGAGTCAATATTACCGTACCATGGACAACTAAGACCCGGGAGAATTGTTACCTGATAAATGACATGTTGTGGTCTAATTCTTCTGTTGCTTGGAAGAAGTAGTCAGAAATCTGTGTCACATAGTTTCCCCTTCTGCCAATGGTTCTGATTTAATCAACAAAGCAGGAGAAGCCTATATCTGTTGCTCTAGCTAATGTTGAGGACTTCGGACATTCTTTCTGAAGTCAGGAGATGAAAGACTGCAGGATGGTTTCAATCTCAGAATTGTTTACCAGTAGTTGATATGATGGAAATACACAACCGGCTTAGCATCCTCACACTTTATATATTCCTGGGAAACAGAATGACAAGGCACTCAGCTTTGCTGACACCAAGAGTCTCTTCTTAGACACGAACAGGCAAGATGTGGCCTATGAATGCCATGGAAAAGCTGTTGGTAAAAGCAGGGTCAAGGGCTTTAACAGTGATCCAGTGGAACAAAGCTCCCCAACTCATGCAGATTTGATTCCAGAGACTTCTGGTATGCATACTCCCAAATAATGACACAGAAACTTCTTATTAAATATGAAAGCTTGGCTTTAGCTTATGCTTGCTCCAAGCTAACTCTTAAAACTGAAACTAATCCATTTATATTAATCTACATTCTGCCACTGGGTTCATCACCTCTTCTCAGTACAATACATCTAACTTCCTCCACATCTAGCTGGAAAATTTCCCACCTCTCAGATTCTTTCCCCAAGTTCCTTTCTGTCCCCAGAAATCCCACCTATCCTCTCCTGCCTAGCAACTAGTCAATCAGCTCTTATTAAACAATCAGAAGATACCTTAGGCAGGTGAGGTAAAATAGACATCTCTATGCAATGTGATCAAATATCCCACAACAGTATGTATATATCACATCCACCTGATATTTATACACATAATGAAATTCCAAGTAGACCATCAAAATACTATGTATAGGCTACATAAAACATTGCAAGATAAAACTGACTTTTTCAGGCTATTAATTCTTGGTCAAACAAGGACAATGGAAAAGATGTTTTAAGTGAGACATTCTGCTAATTTTGTCATTATTATTATTGGTAGCTAAAAAATATTGATTTCTGGGGATATAGCTCAATGTTTTATACTTGCCTAGCACGTACAATATACTACATTCAGTCCTCATCAGTACCCTAAAACAGCAACAAAACCATAGTTCCAGGCTTGATCACACTGATAAACTGCCTTTGAATAGTAGGTGTTATGAGATCACATGGTAGCAGCTGGCAGAAGTTGTCTCATAACCATTTGTTTTCTTGCCTAGATATCTAAGAATTTAGAATAAGGGAATATAATATATTGCACTGTTCTTAGAACTTGGTAATGTTAGTGAGATTTGAGGCTTAAAAAAAACTGAGTCTTCTCTTTTAGGTAGTGTTCACTAATGTACACATAAGATTGTTTATTCTCCTATCCTTTCTAACCCCCAAACTGTTTGATGTTGGAAAGAAACAGAAACAAGAGTTTGCGTGCTGAGTTTGCATGAAGATGAAGAGTGTTCATCTTCCTCTTGGTCACCTCCTCTCTTTTGTTTGTTCTGCCTTCTTTATTTCTGGTGGTGTTTAGGACCATAGTTTCTCTTCCACGTGCCTCAATTTCCCCCTTTTTATCCCAAGTCTGGTTTCAGTTGCCCCGACATGCCATATTAGAAAGCTCACTGTCATCCAGTATTTTCTCTTTGACTATAGTAGGCCCTGATTTTACACAGCTTTTGTTCTTCACTGATTTCAGTATTGGGATGCATCTCAGAGCTTCTATCAAGGAATAGCAAAGCATCTCAGAGAAGAAGGACATGATGTGCTTCAGATGCTGCAATAGAACCATCAAGTACTCTTGTTGGTGTATGTTTTAAAGTGCAGAAATATGTTTCCTTCATAAATCTTTCCAGATCACTTTCTTCTCTCTCTCTCTCTCTCTCTCTCTCTCTCTCTCTCTCTCGTCATCTGACGTTTTTCACTGATCTCCATTTGTTCTTCTTTTACTAGAAAATTTACCAGTTTCCAAACAAAGCTTCCCTATCACTCCCATTTGTTGGGGATGAAAATCAACAGGACTGAAGCTTCATGGCTATCAGAGTTCAGGTAAAACCTGGGCAACTGTGGCTAGTTGTTTCTGTGTTTGGGCTGCAGATGACCTGGCAAGGTCTAACTCAACTTTCCAACAACACTGTCCTGTGTGATCCTTCTGATTCAAGATGCTGCTTCTCTAGAGCATTATGTTTATCAGCAGTTTCTCTGATTCTCTGCTTTCTGCTCCACCCCTCCATCTCGGTGCCCTATGCTCAGTCAGATAATGTTTAAAAGAGACCACTCCTGAAAATATAAAGAGATTATCTTGTTAAAAAACTTTGTACTTAATTATGAACTTAAGACAGCTTTTCATAATGCTGGTCCAAAGAACCCTTCACCTTTGGTTTGGAAATCTTTGTTAGAAGCATCTTCATGGTCATAAAATACAGAGTAGGGAAAGTCAAGACCCTCTTGAGCTGTGGTTCTCAACCTTCCTAATTCTGCAACCTTTTAATGCAGTTCCTCATGCTATGGTGCCTTCAAAACTATAATTTTTCTACTGCTATGAATCATAACATAAATACTTGATATGCAACCACAAAGGGGTTGAGAACCACTGCTCTGGAGGATAACAAACTTCAGTATTCTATTCTGCTACCCATGGTTATCTGTCACATAAAACAACTGTGATGTTCAACCAGTTGAAAGGCTAATTTCAACAAGAGCATAAGAAGGCATCTTTCAAGGTCTTTCTACTCATTCTCTTCTCTGAGTGAAAGAAGCATAGCAAAGAAAAAGTCAGACCTAGCTGTCTGATTTAGTGACTTTATACCCGGTTTTACATTTTTTACTGTTTGGGGACATCTTCAAAGCCGATCTTACTGAATTTTGATCTGGAGGTTGGAAGCAGGACTCTTAATCTCAGGGTCGTGGGTTTGAGCTCCACGTTGGGCGCCAAAATGTAACGGCGTAAACGAATGCAGACAGATTGTAAAAATATATGCAGCTTTAATGGAGAAATAGAATTACAGAACCACCGTTGCCACGGAGACCAGGAAAGCAGAAGCGAGCCGCTGGGAGCACGCTCGCCAGATTTATAGGTAAACATTAGCCCAAGGTGAACACGCCCCCTAAGGGGCAGGACTTATCCCTACACACAGGAATCATACGATAGCTTCTGTGTTTCATAGGTCTTTCCTGTGCCTTAGAATCAGCCAATAGGGTTGCTGAGGATGGGGATGTGCGTCCAAAAGAAGCCCACTACATAGGGAGCAACACAACCATGTCCACTGTAGACGATTCTCATCATCCAAGCTGTAGATTCAGCCTAGGTGTCTGCAAGCAAGAAGTGGGTAAGCCAGGTTCATCCAGCCATAAAGAAGAATGACTTAGTTGATTTTTATATGTGTATGTATATTTTGCTTGCATTTATTTATGTGCACTACATGTGTGCTGGTACCTGCAGAGCCAGAAGGGGGCAACAGATCCCCTGAAACTAGAGGTACAGATACTTGTGAGTTATCATGTGGGTGCTGGGAACTGAGCCCAGGTCCTTTGCAAGAGCAGCAACTGCTCTTAACCTGAATAAGCCACCTCTCCAACCCTTACACTCTACATATTGACATGCTAAAGTAATACCTATGCTGAATTTTGAGTAGTTATAAAAAGTACTGTTGGAAATTAGATAATTCTAAAGAAATGGAAATTAGTTTAGCCAAGGTCCATTCAACTACAATTCCTTGTGGCATTTTTTTTCAAGTGACCAAGTATGGATTTGATGGTTTGCACACTTTTAACTATTTCTTAAAATTCCAGTACATTAGAACTGTGAAAATGAAGTAAGTTTGGCCTAAACCTGTTATCTTACTTGGATGGTCAGTTTTGGCAAAAGCCTTTGCACATAGTGAATTTTATCTTAAATTCACATGTGAAGAAATTACAACTTAACCTGACACTGTAGACCCCTGTATCAGAGCAGCTGAGTCCCTGCCAATCACAGCATCTCCTCCTCAGCATGTAACAACCCAGGGCAGCATTTGCTCTTCAGCTAGTCACAGTGGCAGACTGATCTGACATGTCCATATAAGGCAAACCCAGCTGCAGCCAATCGGGCTCCTTTTCTGCCTATAAACACAACCTGTACTTCTGACAGAAAGGGACATTTTGAGCCTTCTTGGATGGCTGCCCAGCTCTAGAACCTTTATACTTGTTCAAATAAACTTTGTGAGCTTGGGTCTCAGTTTTTCCTTTACTGATACTGTTATTTGTGGGAACCAGTTTTGTTTTGTCAAAGGATCCAGTAAGCTGAGAGAGAGACTAGAAGAAATTCACTTCCCAGTTTATAAAGCACTATGAGGACTTGAAAACTGCACTCTGATTGTTAAGGCCTAGCTGTGATACAGATGACATGTTACAAACAGCAGAAGGGGTGTGTGTGCATGCGTGCATGTGTGTGTATGTGTGTGTGTGCGCGCAGACACCATGCCCACAGAGGCTAGAAGACCATGTCAGATACCCCAGAATGAGAATACAGGTAGCTGTAAATTTTCTAATGTGGAGGCTGGGAATCAAGCTCAGTCCTTTGGCATTTCACTAAGTGCCCCAACTTCAGAGCCACCCCTCTAGCGCCTCTTCCAACTTTAAAGTGACAGTGTTACAAATCCACTCGGTCACATAACCATGTCTTTAGGAAAAGGACATTGAGCGAGTTGTGTTCTGGGAACCACTCAGAATATGCCAGTGAACGAAACAGGTAGAGACTTGGGCTGTTCACCAGCATCTATCCCAGGGGGATTGTGACAGGTAAAAATGGTCCACAAACACATCAAACAAATTGCTAGAGGATTCTGTCATAAACTAAATTGATAATTCAGTCCCATCCTAATCCAAATTCCCAGTAAGGTTAAGATTTACTTCAGTGAGGGGAATTCGTGTCCAACAATGTTGAAAAAGAAGTGAAGACTGACCTTTTAAAATCCTCCATAGTTGAGTGAAGGGCGCACAACAAGGACATAGGTAAATATTATAAAAGGCAGATTTTCCCCAGAGGTTTAAAAAAAACATTACAAAGGGTTTCAGAAGGCTCAGGGAAAATAATTTTTTACTTAAATAAATGAGATGACAAGAAATGAGGAAATGGAATATTCCATCAAAGAAAGGAAGTGCTAATTTTAAAGATCTTAAATAATAGACATGGCCAGTCTCACTTAAAGAAAATATTTCAACTGTGTAATAAAAATACATTTCCCAAGTTGAAAAATATATTTTAAAAAAATACGGCTGATTTCAAACCTCAAAGAATGAAAGCTCTGAGCTTTGACTGGTCCAAAAGGAATATTTACACAAGGTTTTGTCAACCGCCCGTGTCCTTGTTTTGAGATTATTGACTTTTGGTCATGTACGTCTCCTCTCACAGCCGGCGTCACTCAGCAACTGTGCTTTTGTGAACTATAAATTAAAATTAAAATCTCATTTTCTTAAATCAGAGATTGTTTCACTTGTTAAGTGAAATCACTCTTGAAACACAGGACAATATTAGGAAAAGATGGAGGCTGTGTCACAACTGCCAATCAAACCAAAACCCAAGGTTGGAAGGGAATAAATCATGAATGAAGGCCCTGTTGTTAGGTTGATGTTTTCCTAAGGGCTGTAAGGAAAGATTAATTCACTCTTATTCTCTAAAGAAACGAGTCTTACCTAACTCTAATTTTTTTTTAAGCAACAGATGTACAAACAAGGAAAGTGAGAGGAGCAAGGATGGAGAAAAGTCAATGTGGACAGAAAAAGTGTAGACAATCTTTGCAAGTCCAAGAGGCTGTGGGTAAGGTAACAAATACTGGACCAATTAAAAGACAGTTCATTTTTGTATCATGCTTCCAAAGTTACAAATGTATTTCACAAACCACATTTTTTAACTCAAAACAATTCTCTACATTCATTAATCATTAATTATTTATTAGTCACTATTATTCATGAAATAGGCACAATGAAACCTCACTATGGCGAAGTCTTGAACTATGGTTGTTTAAAATCCTTCCTAAAATAGAAAGAAACATCATAGTATTCATGAAATAACATCAGATAAGTCCATTACAGCTGTTTTTTTTAAAAAAAAAAAAACATTGAAAAGAAAGTTTTAGAAAATCAATTCATCAATTGTTATTCTCATTTTCATTGAGTCTCACTTATTTGTTAAATCTCTTGGTGCTGGGTACTATGCTAACCAATTGGGATGAATTCATTAGCCTGGTCCCCATCCTCAAGAAGCTCATGGTTAAGGTGAAAAGCAGTGAAAGTGAGCCAATTGCAGTGGAATAAGATGGTATGTGTATTGGTCAGGATTCTCTAGAGGAACAGCATCAGTAAAGTGTGTGTGTGTGTGTGTGTGTGTGTGTGTGTGTGCGCGCGCGCATGCGCGCTCGCATGTGTATTAATACATTTATGGGATTTATCAAAATGGCTTACAGGTTATAGTCTAACTATTCTATCAATGACTGTCCCCTGATAGAAAGCACAAGAATCCCATAGTTGTTCTGTCCATGAGGCTGGATGTCTCAGCTGATTTTCAGTATATGATGAAATCCTGAAGAAATGAAATTGCCAGGGAGAGTGAGGGCAAGCAAGCAAAGAGAAAAGGCTTCCTTTACCCATGTCCTTTATATATGCATTACATAGGCTAACATCAGTAGGTGTGGCCCTGATTAAAGATGAATCTTTCCATCTCAAAGTGTCTGGATTTAGGTTTGATCTTCCTACTTCAAGTGATTCAATCAAGAAAAATCCCTCAAATGTGTACCCAGCTACTTGTGTATTAGTTTTTTGCAAATATAGTCAAGTTAACAACCAGAATAGTCATCAGAGTATGGGAATGAAGCAAAGGATGTATTATTTCAGAGAAATTCTAAATATTTTCAGAAGAAGAATCCCCTTGGCAAGTGGGGGAGTCAACAAGTAGAAAGCAAATGAAGCAAATTGCATTTAGAGACTATAGAGTTTAGTGTACTCAGTGTAAAGTATATATTTGTGTGCAGAAAGAGATGAAGTTGGAAGATAAGTGGAAGATTGTTTATAAAAGGCTTTATAATACACAAACTATTTGCATTTCTCCAAATAGCTGATTGAATAGTAGCCAAAAAATCGAGGCTAGGAACTGCTATCAGATTTATACACTGAAAAGCAGTATAGATTATGTACTGTGGAGTCAAAGAGATTATCAGAAAGTGACTGTAGGGTCTGTAGAGACAACTCATTTGTTAAGAGCACTTGCTATTCATGCAGAGGACCTGGGTACAGTTCTCAGTACACACACCATCCCCTATAACTCCAGTACTGAGGATTCTAAATGCCATTTCCTGGTGTTACTAGGGAACCCAGGTGCACCTGCGCACACACAAACATAAATACATACACATATACATAATTATAAATATTTTTAAAGAAACTGTAATGCTAAAGATCATTGCCTGAAAATGGGATGTATATCAACATCATGCATTTACTTGGCACTTATAAAAGCATAATTTTGGTGGTGGGGGGTACAGGAAAATTAATCATTTGGGCTTAAGATTTGTGAGACATTAGAATACATAATTAGCATTAGATTAATGATTTGAAAAAATGCCTTATCCATTTCACCACTGGTTGTGTGATCAATAAAAATAAAAATGTTTTCACAGAAAACTAAAAGTTCATAGTCTTACATAGAGTGAAAATTATTATGCATTGTCCAAGTAGATAAAAAAGATACTTTTCTACTTGGCTTAGTTGGCTTGTGTCCCACAAGTTGGGAAGGAGATTAATAGACTGACAACTAAATTTATAGCTTTTAACATTGGTTGATCCAAGTCGTTGAGGCTGATGACTTCATGTTCTTGGACTGGACTCTCACCCAGTTCCTGAACCCCAGAGGGCTGACAGTTTGCACAACGTTTTCCCATCTCCTCTGTTGGGATATTATCATGTTTTTCCCTCTGTTACTCTCTGGAGTTTTATTCCAGCTCCTATCACAAATAGCTCAGTTGCTTGAAAACTTTACATTAATGTTAAGATATTCCCAGCTATTGTCTCAGAAGCTATTAGAAACACAGAAAAGACAAACTGAATATTAAGAATTCCCTTGAGGTTGGGGGAGATTGCTTGGTGGTCAATTCACTTGCTGGAAAAGAGTAATAAACAGAATTGGATCCCCAGGACCCACCTAAATGCTGAGTAGATGTAGTGGACCCCCTGTAATTCCAGACTCAGAAGGAAAAAAAATGGGTCCCAAGAATAAACTGGAAAGATCTAGGTTTGATGGAGAGACCCTTTCTCAATGAATATTGTAAATGAACATGCCGTGCTACATGACTCATGCATACATACATATGCATATCTCTCACCCACACACATCTTCATGCATGTACATGGTCAAAAATGGGGGAAAAGAATAACAAGAATTCTTTTGGGTTCCCTATAGTAAATACACTAAGCTGTCAGACCACACTGAAAGAAATTTTTCTGTGCAGGTTAAATATTGGTTATCCACACAATTGGAACAACATGCCCTTGTTTCACTGCTCACAGACACTTGGAAAAATTGTTTTCTTATGTATTAAAAACACACCCTTGGGCAGCTGAGACCTTCGAAAATTTAAAAATTAGACTCGGTTACTCTACAGCTTACTGAGGAAACTGATAGCAATGAGAACCAAAGGCTGAGATGAATGTTACTGGATTTGACAACCTGAGTTTCTTCAACCACACGTGACACCCTTCCTTGCACTCAAGCACACAGACAGATACACGTTAAAAATAAACCTTAAAGTATTAGCATGTAAATATACATATAATACACATATTTGCTGAATACTAGCACCATAACAGCATTACTGTTTTTCTGTTTAACTGTTTATCTCTGGTATGTACACTATAAATATATCTGTTACATGGAGACAGTCATTGAATATTTGTTGAATGAATAAACACAAAAAGCATTAAGACTTCAAACTGCAGTCCCAAATCTATCACTTCTTCCAGATGTATTTTTAAAAAATTCAGCTAAAATCCATGACATGAAAAGTTGGAATTTTATCATTCCTTAGGCACTAATCCACATTTCAAAGAAAATGCTAAAAAGAAAGACAGGTACCAAATTGGGCAAGCCTGGAAAAAGTTCAAGAAAAGGGGGAGCGTGGGAATAAAGGCAAGTGTGAAGATCAAGGGCGAAGGAAGGATAAACAGTGAGTGTGACAGAGCTCTCACCCACCAGAGGGCCAATTATAGCGCTTCCTCCCTCTAGAATCCTTGCATTGTTGTGTGCTCCTGTGCAGTCTGTCCAAAGGGGCTAGTACGTTGCAGTAGTTTCAGTTAGCGATAACTAGGAATGAAAAGTCCTCCCATGCTAGATGCTGGAACAGAGCATTGCTGGGATCCGCCCCCACCCTAAAACCTTGCATCATTTATTTTACGAAGAGGGTGTAAACATTTCTGTTCTGCATTGTAACAAAAGCTAGATTTCCTTATGAAGATTTGCTGATTACATCTGGCCAGATGGCGTCTACATCCTGCATTTCCTCCCTGTGCTGAGCTTTGATGATCCTCAGCTGCACAGGCCCCAGGCCCTGTGGTCTGCTTAACCTTGTCCCGTGGTGCTTTCAGCTGGGCAAAATGGTTCCTTATGGACCAAGCCCTGGACAAGTTATTTTATATCATTGTGTCCAGAGAAAGAATTAAAAAGAAGACAAGAATAAAGACTGAACAAACCTTTACAGAATTAAAATTTAGCACAGGATGAGCTATTTTGTCTTTTTGTTGTTGTTGTTGTTGTTGTTTTTAATGTCTTGAACTAGCAAATGGCTCCATGGTAACAGCACCTGCTGCCAAGCCTGGCGACTTGAGGACCTGAGTTAGAACCCGGGAAACCATATGATGGAAGAAGAGAAGCAGCTCCCACAAGTTGTTCTCTTGCTTCCCTACATCTGACACAGCACTCAGGAGTGCATGCACATGTGTGGGCACACATGCACACACATACATAAACACACAGAGAATATAAAGAATATTTTGCAGGCAATAAGTATTTTATAAGCACAGCACTTGGAAAAGTGCCTTGTTATATATTTATTAATTTTTAATATTTTTAATTTAAAATTAAATTTTATTTCACGTGTGCAGCTTTTCTGCTTAAATGTGTGTCTTTGTACCAGTTGTGTGCCATGAAGGCCAGAAGAGGGCGTTGGATCCCCAGGACTAGTGTTACAGATGGTTGTGAGCTACCATACAGGTGCTGGGAATCCAGCTCCAGTCTTCTGGAAGAGCAGCCAGTGCTCTTAACAGCTGAACCATCATTCTGTACTATCATGCATCATTAAAAATAATTATTGATAGCTGACCTATTTTATATATGCAATTAGTGAATATATATTATTCATATTTAATATCTATCAACCTATACAGTTAAAACAATTGATGAATGCTCACTGATTGGCAGAATAAATTGTTTTTAGAAAAATCTGTTTTTCTGCCTCAGTTATCAAGTCACTTGTCACATGAGCACAGCTAGCATGCATCTTCAGACATGAGATGCCTGGTCTGGCAACATTCTCCTTCCTTCTTGCTTTTCCAGGACATTAAGGAATGCTTTTAGAGTCCAGAATTATCTCTTATGCCTTCCACCCGATTCCTTGAGCCTCGTGAGAGATGATGTTGTCTATCTCCATTTGCTTCCTTAAGTCTTTTCCTTTGAGAAGTTGTTGCTGCCTGCAGTAATAATTCATTCCAAGAGGGGCCTGAGAAACACCTGACCTCCCCGAGTGCAGCTGAAACTATCAGGTTATCATTTCACAGGAAGGTCTTAAGGGCTTCGGGAGCAGAGCTCAGAACTTTCCCCTCTGGAAACCACTCACACATCAGCACACACTCACACAAAACTACTGAAACCAGACTAAGCATGGTATCCTTCCCAACTGTCACATCAAGCATCTGTGCTGGTACCTTGAATGAGTCCACCATCCCTCCCTCCCTCCATCTTGTTACCAAAGAACCAGACAATTGCTTTCAGCTACTCTATCGATTTCTATCAACCCTTCTCACAATAGAATAAAATAACCCTTTACATTTATTTATCTCATTTGTTGTTGGTGCCAGGAACTGAACCCACTTATAAAGCAAATGCTCTACCACTGAACTACATTCCCGACCCCTGCGATTTTTACTGTTTAAAGAATTGCATTCATTATCATCGACATCTTTATTGCGGAAGGGGACCCTGACCTCTGCCTAAGCAAGCACGTATCACTCCTGTGTTAGAAAAGCGACTCTCAGGTTTGAGATAACATTGGCTCCCATCATTCCCAGCTCCACACCCCCACCACACACACACACACACTAAAGCCACTGCTATGAACAAATTTGGGCATGTGGCTTGCTGTTCAGTTAGGCTAAGGGTACATTTCTCGATTGTGTGGGACATGCCCCTGTATTCCACCAAGGTCTCTTTTAGCTCAAGTTTCATCGATGCTAGTAGAAATAACTGTCTTTTTCTAAGAAAATGGCAAGACATGAATCTTGTGAATGCATTTTTGTGCTTCACTTACAAGAATGTCATTATAACAATTCTGTAAAGTGCTAGAAAGTGTTGGATCTGTGAGTTCGAGGCCAGTTCCAGGACAGGAACCAAAAAGCTACGGAGAAACCCTGTCTTGAAAATAAAAAAGAAAAAGTGTTGGAGGAAATGTCAGGAACAAACAAACTAATATCTAACAGCTGAAAAATTCTCTGTGTCTGCATTTCTAAATGTTTGAATCATGTGTAGAAATTTGGAAGATACTAATACTTGGAATCCATCTCCAACAATTCTGCTTTCTGTGGTGAGGTGTGGTATGTCCCAGCACGGACGTTTCTACATAAAGCTCCACAGGCAATTTTATCTGAACCACAATTAAGAAATATTGCAGAAATGTTTGTGTGTGTATGTGCTCATGTGCCTCTAATGTGGGCATGTATGTACTTGTATTTATGTGTGCCTGTGTGATTGCATATGCCTGTGTGTGTGTGTGTGTGTGTGTGTGTGTGTGTGAATCTGAGCAAAAAATGTACTTACACTCCTTTACTTGGATTACTAAAAGACTAACTTGGACTACTACTGCCTCTTGTGTCAGAAGAATATGCATTTGGTTGTGGATTAAAAAGTTCTGTTTAACGCTACTGGAAGTGTTTGGTTTACACTATTGTTCAAGTCAGTTGTTTGTGGATTTCTTTCTCCTTGTCCTATTTACTATGGAAAGCATGGTTTTAAAGCTTCTTGCTATTATTGCATTGACCTCAGCATCTTTTTGAAGATCCACCAATTATGACCTAGTCAAATATATAACATGCTTGCAGTTATTGTATGTAAGATAATTATATTAGGCTTAATTATGGCCTGATTATTGTTTCATTTGGAAATAAAGCATGATGTAAGGAAATGTGATTTAATGTCAAGCTAACAAGGGGTGGACTTGTAAGGGACTTCGTTGTCAACCTGACCTCATCTGGATTTACTAAACATCCAAGCAGCTGGGCACACCTGTGAGGGATTCTTCTTGATTGGATCATTTGAGATAGGAAGATGCCCCCTAAGTCTGGGGCTACACCTTCCTGTAGACTCTGATATAAATGATGTGGAAGAAGGAAGTTTTGCCTGCTTACCCTCATTCACACTGGCAAGTTCATATATATCCTGCTGCTGAATAGTTGGAGCATAACATGTAAGTCACTCTAACAAACCCCGTCTGTGTGTGTGTGTGTGTGTGTGTGTGTGTTCATTTTATCTGATCTGTTCCTCTAGAGAACCCTGACTAATACAGTATGTGTATTTATTTTATGTTTATATCTTTTGATGTTGGATATGTGCATATATGCACAATTACTGTGTCTTTCCTTTGAACTACCCACTTGTTGTCTCACGGTCTTTGTATCTTGTAACAATGTCTACATTTTCTGCAATCACACTTACACATCAGCCTTCATTTGGCCACTGTTCATGCACAATGTCTTTTTTCTATCTCTCATCTTCTAGCCCATACATAACCTTCATAGGAAGGGAGTGCTCTGTAGACAGTATGCCATTGAATCCTGCTTATTTACATATTTTATGTTCTGTGGTTGGAAATTTTAAACCATTTATCCTCAAAATGGAGACTTTCTGTCAGTACCCAGAAACTTTGCAGACGAAGAGAGACTGGAATCACTAACACAAAGCAATGAAAACACACGTCACTCAAAACACTATCCCAGAGAAAATTAGGGGATTATAAAAACTCATAATAACTGGTTTAGAATTGTCATCCCTAGTAGTTTATTGAAATGCTTTAAATAATTGAATTAACTTTTTTCATCATGTAATCCATATATTTCAATTTTGTGTGTGTGAGTTCCTATAATTTATTGTTTCTTTCGTGGTTTCTTATTTCCTAATATTGCTTTGTGCTCTTTCTGCAGAAGTGGAGCTCACAGTGCTACCAGTTGTGAGGAGGCTTTCAGCATCTCTGGATCTCGTGGACATAGTGGTGTAAACTTCAAAGCTAGGATCTGCATCAACAGCTCCTGGGATGCCTCTACTACCCTTTACTCCTGCCTGGGATGTCACAGCTGAGGATATCCCTTTTAGTCCTGAGTCTCGCTGCTCTGTGGATGGGATGACATGGGGTAAAATGAAATGGTTGTCCATTCTCTTCTATGCAGTTATCCCTGGGTTTGTTTTCACTACTGCACTTCTGTGGCTTCTTTGGTGGATTCCAGGGCTCTCCTGTAATTGGTTTCATCCATTCACAATGGCTAAATTGTTTTGTGTTGTGGTGGTTGTTTTGTTTGGTAGTTTAGATGGTTGTGTGTGTGTAAGAAAAGGCCTACGTTTTAATTCATCATCTTGCTAGTGCTTTTGCTACTGACTTAATTATCTTATAATTCTGTAACAATTCATGCTAACTTTCAGAAATATATCAATGCAAGCTATTCCTTTCTGATAACAATGTAAATGAAATTATGCTTTCAATAGGCAAACCACTCATAGCTATGTAAAATTCTATAAGTCAAATATTGTAGTTTTACTTGTTCATCCACTCATTGATTCTTGATGTGATTGTAGCTTACTTATTTGTGCATCCACTAATTCTTTACCTATACAGCATTAATTGGTTTTGCATTTAATACCACAATTTCAAATTTCCCCTTTCATATATACTCATATTCACATTTCTTTCTCTTGTTTGCATAAGTGTGTGACTTTAGTATTTTTTTTTCAGATGAGGTTTAGTTTTGCAGTGAATTGACAGGAATAGAGACTTCCCATATAGCACTTGCCCCAACCGTCCACTCTGAGACACACAACCACTCCTTTGGTGCTGTGGAAGCGCCTTCTGCTCCTTCAGCCAATAATCTTTAAGATACCAGCTCCCACATGGGCACCATTCTGTAACATGAGGGCCTGCTTGTTGAGGTTTCTGTCCTGCCCAGTTCCCACAGTCATTAGGTCCCAAAAATCACACAAAAGTGCTACATCAGTTATAAAACTTATTGGCCCATTAGCTCAGGCTTCTTATTAACTCTTATAACTTATATTAACCCATTATTCTTATCTATGTTAGCCACATGGCTCAGTACCTTTTTCAGCGGGGCAGGTCACATCTTCCTTTTTCAGTGTCTGGACAGGACTGCAGAAAGAGCTTCCTTCTTCCCAGAATACTCAAAACCTTCTCTTTAAACTTACCCAAGCAATATACACCTTTTACAACCAACAAATCTACACGGACACACCATAATCACACAAAGTCCAGAATGTACATTATTTACATTCATTCTCTTTTAGAACATTCTATGGTTTTTTTTATAAACCACAATTACATGTTGAAGTGGTTTGAATCAGACATGTTCCCATAGGCTCAAATATCAAACATCTGATCTCCAGTTGGTGGTATTATTTGGCGAGTTGCATCCTTGATAGAGGAAGAACACCACTGTGGGTGGGCTTTGAGAATTTAAAAACCTTTTCCAGTTTGATCTCTGCTTCGTACTGTGTTTGCATTTAAAGATGTGAGCCCTCAGCTTCCAGTCCCTGACACTTGATGCTATGCTTTCCTGCTGTGATGGATTCTTATCCCTCTGGAATAATAAGTGCAAATAAACTTCCTTCTATAAGTTGCTTCGTCATAGTGCTTTATTGTAACAGAACTGTAACTACAACACATGTATTGAGCACCACAGTACAACAGAAAATAGTTTCCCTTCCCTGAAAGCCCTATCATCCCTGCTTGAATATTTGTCCATCTTACTGACCCCTAAGAATAGCCAGTATCAGGCCTTTCCTGGTGGCTTTTCCTCCATGAGAATGCTATCAGTACATCCCTTTCCTTCACAGACTGACTTCTATCACCAGAAACACTCATTTTCCTTTTCTCCACGTCTTCATGTCGCTTAGTTCTTCATTACTTCTCACTAATGAAACATATCCTATTGGCCAGATTGACCACACACACTTGGCTAAAGCAAGACAGGTGCAAGTCTTGGTAACTATAAATAAATAATAACTCTGATAAAGATTTACATACACATTTGCCTGTGGGTAGAATTTTTCACCTCTTGTGAAGGGAATCCCATGGAGCATGGTTACTGAAATAAATGGTCAAAATATATTTAGTTCTATGAGGAACAGCCAGCATGTCTTCCTTAGTGACGGTTCCCGTCTGTATTATCAACAATGATGTCTGGGAAGTCCTGCCCCTCTGCGTTCTCACCAACGCGACATGTCACTGTTCGGGATCTGGATCATTATGGCAGATGTGGAGGTAGCAGCTTGTCAATTATTCTCGTTTGCTTTTCTGCTGCTGTGACAAAATATTCTTACTAAAGGAAAATAATGAAGGAAATCATTTATTTGTCTTACACATCGATGTCAGAGTCCATCACTGAGAGGAATCATTGCAGAAACTCAGGGCATGGACCCGCAGAATAAACCATGGAGAGAAACGCTGCTCGCTGGCAACCTCTCTGGCTTGCTCGCTAGTTCATTCTTAGCTAGATTCCCTAGATAGCCCAGGAACATCTGCCTATGATGGTACTGCCCACAATGGGCATCAATCCACAGTCAAGACGACTCTCACGTGCATACCCACAGACCAGTCCTTTCTGGGTAATGCATCAACCGAGGCTCTCCTGTCAGATGAGGGTGGGAAGCACGAAGTTCATGAAAACTAACCAACTAACCAGGACATTAGCATTCTGGGTCTGGACCATCCTAAAAGCTGTGTCTAGGTAGCACCATAATAGGACTAGTATTCATCCATGCTTTAGATCCAGACCATCCCAGGAAGCACCAAGAGGGATCTGATTCTTAAGCAGCATGCCAAGCCCCAATAAAAACTAACTTTGCTGATTCATCTTCCCCTGCTTCTGCTTTCTGATGTTAGAGGTTTTATTTCTATGTTCTAAGTTACTTTCTGGTTTATATAGGATAACACAGAAAAAGAAATACTATTTCATGGTCTGACCTCTTAATGATTTCTGAGGCATAAAAATGGATTTATTCTTCACTGGATGAGAGATGTCAGACAGTTTGATTTAGTGACCTTTTCTGGTGGGTCTGCTGAAATCAATGGAGAACATTTTTCATGCTTATTCTCAACAAGAAAGCAAATTAGAAACAAGACCAAAGCTTTGAAAGGAAGACAGTGTCTATGCATTAAATTTTGTCTTATGTATAATGCTGAGACTAGAATTACAAAACCTCTTTCCCTCTCCATCTCTCTCCCTCCTACCCTTCTCTATGTGTAACTGAGAAGAGTTTTCAACTTTCAGCATATGTGAAATATTTTCCTACACTAGAGAATATTTATACGTTACATTAAAAAAACTCTCTAAAATTAAGGTCTATTCTGAGAAGAAGTAACGGATATAAACCTAATTCTAATATCCACTAAAAACAAAGGCATAAAACTTTACTTATTTAAATTGTGCAACCATTTGAAGGAGAACAGAGTGGAGGAATGAGGAATGAAGACAGGAAGAAGAGGGGCAGAAGTGGGGAGAGGAAGAGTAGGAGTAGGGAAGACTTTCTTGTGGTTAAGCATTATCTAGTCCCTGAATTTGGTTTCTTAATGGAATTATACTGTTCGGAACTAGCAGTTTCACTGAGTGGTTAGGAGCACTGGGTGCTTTTTCAGAGGACATAGATTTAATTCCTTGGCGACTCACAACCCTCTGTAAGTCCAGTCCCAGGGTATCCAATGCCTGTTTCTATCCTCCATGGGCCCAAGCATTCACATGATGCACAAACAAACATTCATACACATAAAATAAAAATACATACAATTATAAATTAATAAATATTTTAAAAACTGGTTCATATTTTGGACAAACTAAAGCAATTTGATAATTTTGAATTAAAAAATTCCCCAGCATGATGTCATTTCCTTGTGTTAATCAGTACAGAGGAAAATAATACCTTTATAAGGTTTTGATTTGATTTCTCTTGATAGCATCTGTTTCCTGAGTTTCTTCAGCTTCTTGCAACAGATGTCCCAGCCCTTCTACTCAGCCCTCCACAAACCTAGCTCCTCCTGTGCTCCCTTAGTATTATCTGCCACCCTGATGACGTCTAAGAAACATTCCTGACACTTCAGAAACTATGCAGCTAATTTTGCTTGAGCAAATAAAATACATGTTAATAAGCATGTAACACATGCAATACATTTCCTTCATATACTTCCTTTGAAGGTCGTGTTTTATGATGTCTACAGTATAGAAACCATTTCTTCACCTGTTTTGAAGTAACTCTCTACTGATTGTTTCCCTGCTTGCTCAGATATCTCACAGGCAGAGGCCGTGCCTATCCTTGCTCAAGACTACCTTTGCAAAGGTCTTTGTGTAGCAAACGGCCTCGGAAAACGGAAAACAGCGCCTCTCTCGAGAGCAGAAGATAGATTTGCATACAGTCATCATAGTAAGGATAATGACTTCCTCTGTAGAAAATTTTACTTCATTTCTTTGTAGCACCTTCTGAAAGATACAAGTCTGTTTAAATCTTGGTTTCTTGCCCCTGATTAAAACTCTCTCATGTGAACAAGATTGCCTGGCCCCTTTTACATGGGTCTCTCTATGAATAGGTTGGCGAGGGAAACAAATGCCACCATGAAGGTCACACTGCTTGCTTTGCCTTAATAAATAGCCCTTTGTCTCTGGCTTAAGAATTTTGGGTCCTCTGCCAGTACCCATGAAACCGTGACAGTCCAGTTTGTTAATGTACAAGCAGGATGACAATTCATATCTCATAGTAAGTAACCTTCCAATTATTCGAAGCTATCAGGGAGCCAACCGAAGCTCTTTCACAGAAATATTGAAAAGAGGAGGAAAGCAAAAGTAATTAGTGGGACAGCATTTCAGATTTACGTGAAAGGAAAGGGAACCCCAAAGTATCTCTATACCTGGACAGAAGTCTACAAATTATCCAGTGGAAAAAGCAGGAAAAAAGTACAAAATCTCATTAAGAGATAAACACTATACTTGCTGTGGGAGCACATTCTGCCCCTTCAGCCAATAGCCTTTAAGATACCAGCCCACTTGGGTGTGGTCTCTTATAGTTTAAAAAGCAGCGGGAGCCGTGCACCCTTCCGGCTGCTAGACTCTGTTCCTGTTTGTGCTCAGAGGAAATTTGTTTAGGAAGGTGATCTTTAACTTTCCCCTTAAATAAAAACCCTTTTATCATCCATTCTTCTGATCTGATGTGGGATTGTTTTACGGCATCAGTACCCAGGACGTTTCCTGTACACATAGAAAGAGGCATTGAACTAATTCTTTAGGGTTTGTGGTTCCAAAGGTCAGGAAGCTGAGCTCCATCTCTGTAAATCCCCACAGCGCAGTTGCATGTGGTCCTTAATGAACATCGCCCCACTAGAGCCCTGTTGGTTACTGGAGGAAATTGACCACAGCTTTTCACTTATCTCAAAAGGGGGTTGAGAATTTCCTTCTGTGTTTATCACAAGACTCTGTAACGGGCCAGGGATCTGGTTTTTGAGAAAGAAAACTTGTCTGAGAGGCTCCTGAGGTAGCATGGAATAGGTGTTCTGAACATTTCTTCCCTGGGGAACTGGACTCGTCAGCTCCAGCTGTGGAACTGAAGGTGTCATTTTGACCATAGTGAGAATGGCATTGGAAGACAGAGTAAAGGTTTGTTGATTTTTTTATTGTTGCTTTTGTTTTTGTTTTTTTAATTCCAGAAGTAAAGTAGACAAACTCGTGGAAGCATGCTATCACCCAAGATCAAGAGGAACACTGAGTAACCATACAGCACTGAGTTATTTTTCAGGTTTAAAATAAATCTGTTTCAAAAGAGGAATATCATTGTACAAATCAGTTATACAACCAAGGGCATGTAAAAGAAAGCCCTGCAATATTTGAGGATAAAAATTATTCAATCAAAATTATAAGCCCACATTTAAGAAAAAAAGGGGATGTCATTTAGTTCTGGAATGTAATTGTCCAAGAAAACTGGTCAGTTACATCAATGGATTATAGAATCTTACCCCCAAGCTGGGCGGTGGTGGCACATGCCTTTAATCCCAGCACCCAGGAAGTAGAGGCAGATGGATTTCTGTAAGTTTGAGGCCAGCCTGGTCTACAAGAGTTAGTTCCAGGACGGGCCCCAAAACTATAAAGAAACCCTGTCTCAAAACAACAAATAAATAAATAAATATAAAGAAAGAAAAATAATACTAGCCACATAGGTGGTATAGAAGCTCAAATGTTATCTGAGGAGACACTCAGAAGATTTGAGGAACAAGATTCCAAAAATTAAAATTCATGCCTGTGCGTAAGAGGGTAGGAGGCCCATGGAAACTAGTACCCCACTTTGCTCCTCACCTACCCAAGGAATAGAAGATAAAATAAGAATGATACAAAGCCAAAGCAATCTTGTGCTGGAAGGTTCTATGCGTGATATTGCAGCAGAAAAGTAACTGTCAATCTTACAATGGTGTAACCGTGTCATGAATGCCATAGGAGTAGTCAAGTACTTATGATTTAGGATCCAACTCTTTAAGATGAAACCCATAGCTATCATTGTTATCAGGGCTGAGAAACTGAGGTTGGACAAGATAATAGGCCCTGGGGCAGGATTTCTCAATCCTCCTAATGCTGTGAACAACTCATTAATGCAGTTCCTCTTGTTGTGGTAACCCAATCATAAAATTATTTTTGCTGGTACTTCATAACTATAATTTTGCTACTTTTATGAATCGTAAATAAATATCTCCGTTTTCTGCTGACCAAAGAGATCAGCACCCAAAGGTTGAAAACTGCTGCCCCAGAAGCTAGCCTACTATTATACTGCTAAATAAACATAGAATTTAGCAACTGTTAATGGCTTAATGCTATCTATATATTAGTGCCTCCCTCAACCTTCATCAGAGACGTGTCTTTCTGCAATAGATAGCAGTTTACCAAGAGACCCACAACTAGGCAGGGTATAAAGAATAAGAGACTGTAGAATACTCAGAACCTTGCACGGGACATCTGTATTCCAAGACTCAGGTGAAAGATCATAAGAGCCAGAGTCAGTGGAGCACTATAAGGAAACAGTGTCTTTGGGTCACAACAGAGCAGTTGAACATCTGAACTAACAGTGTGACCAAATGCATGAAATCTGCACAAGAAATTCTGCCAGACCAAATTCTATCATGGGGAGGTCAGGTGGCCACAAAGTCTCATCCTTAGCTAACTAGAGACTATTGGGAAGGAGATTTTTTTTTGTCGTGTGGACCCTGCTAAGTTAGCCATATTCCAGTTGATGACCACATGCCCAAACATATAGGCAGCGTAGATTGGACTCAAAGCAGACCCAGGTAGGGAAGGGGGGTTCATCTTGGAGGAGAAAGTAATTGAACATGATCAAAATACATTGCATGAAATGCTAAAAGGATTAATAAAAATGTGAAATGCAATTGTGAAATGCATTACTAGAAGGCTTTGCAATTCCTTACCTGTAACTGGACAAAACAGCGTCACAAACATTTTGCCTTGCTTAGAATAATCTGCAGTATTTTCTTGGCATCACAGTGAACTTTGTCTAACCTTTTTCATGAACTATCTGAGTACCCACCTGTGCAGGGAAATACAACTTTTATGGTCAGGAGGTTGTTCTGTAAGTCTTGTGGGACATTGTGGTCACAGGGCTGACACAAACATTAACAGCCATGCTGATAATTTTCTTCTAACATGCAAGATTGGAGCCCAATAATATGACACTTTGCCACCAAGCCTAAAGACCTTAGTCCCATTTTTGAAACCCATTTGGTGTAAGTTGACAACTATCTCTTGGAACTTGTCATCTGATCTCCACACATGCGTAGTGGTATTAGTGTACCCAGCACTACAAATAAATCAATAATTAAACAAAGGGGGAGATTTAAAGGTTGTTTAAAACTGGATGGTTTTTCTCCCTCCCTCCTTTTCTCCTCCTCCTTCTCCTCCTCCTCCTCCTCCTCCTTTCTCTTGTTGTCCCAGGAGACAATATTCTATTCTCTTTTGTGTGTCACTTTGCAATCTTGTTGTATCAGCCACTGTGTTTGTCTCTTATTCTGTCTTTGTAAAAAAGCTTCCTATCCTTGTTTGCTTGTTGTGTTCAATAAATCTTCAGCATGTGCTTTCCTCAGAGGAAAGCCGTGTTTTTCAACCTTTGAAAATTCTATCCTGGCATTGTTGAAAGGTTAAAGCAATAAGGTAGAAGTCTAACCTTTGACCTACAGATTTATGGCTAAAGGTTATTTAATACATATACAAAACCTACATGTTTGGTTGACCATGTGCATTTTTGTGGACTCTTCCAACTTACTGACCTTCAACATTATTTCAAACTCTTCACAGAGCATAGTATTTTATGTGTTCTCTAAGACTTTAGTAATCCACTTGACTATTTAAGTGCTTTGTATTTTAATGTTGAAAACAGGTTTTAGGACATTGGCACATGGAAACTCTATACATGCATGCTGTTTAGGTTTTGCAGTTCACTAAAAAGTAAGATATTTCTCTCAAAATTCTCAAAATTTTTATACTTTCATGATTTATACAGCCATCTCTTATAAAATTATTTGCTGAAAGAATCCAGATATTACCATTATAATCCATGGTATAAGTAACACAATTTTGAAAGGAATGACAATAAAATCAGTCAAGATAAGGTTATTATTATTTTGTGGGGGCTTTGGGGATACATGCCATGGTATTCATGTGGCAATCACAAGCCTGGTATGGTGGCTTACATCTGTAACACCAGAATTTGAGAGAATAATGTAGTGAATTGTCAAAGTTCAAGGTCAACCTAGACTGCAGAGTGAGATCATACAAATGAAGACAGTGCTGGTCTTCCAAGATGCTAAAGATTATGAGATGACTCCATCTCATCAGCTTGACTACCACTAGTTAAAACAGTACAGTTATGAATGGGGACAAAAATCACTTCTGGGGCCTCAGAAGTTTGAATGAAGAACGAGGAAACCCCCAACAAAGTAGAAATGCTTGACCTGCCTTGATAGAGAGAGAAGAAAATAAAAGAAGCTGAGAGAAATGAAATTCCTCAATGAATCTGTCATGCAAGGAAGTCCCATCAGAGGACAATGGTCTATGACAGGGAGCAGAGGATCACACATCCACCAAGGCTTTCATACACATGCTAGCATGAGGTGCAGGAGTATTACTCAGTTAAGAGATGGCTCTGCTCTGTCAAGTAGGGGTGACACTTGCATAGGTAGTCACAGAGTGAGGCTTATTAACATATATGGGGACAATGTTTAGTACCCCCAAGAAACCCATCAACTTTTTTTTCTAGTTGATACTAACCATGATTTCTAGACTGCTGTATAATTCCATACAATTTGGGATAAGGTCTTTTTCAATGTAGTCCACAATTTCCATGTTGACCAGCAAGACCCAAAGATAAGCTGATAGAAATTAAATCCATGTGACCTACGGGGACATGGGTAGATGACTGTGATTGTGATATTCTTATAAGAAAAAGCCTTGGGCAACAACAAATGTTCTACTCAGGAAGAGAGGAGAGACAATCAGAGGAGAGTAAGAGAATAAACAAAATGTCAAAAATGTTTGCTCAGTTACCACAGCTGAAAGGATTTTTCGGTTTTACCACTTGTTTTAGTCAGGGTTCTCTAGAGCAGTGATTCTCTTGACCCCACAGATATCCTGCTTATCAGACATTTACGACTCATAACAGTAACAAAATAACAGTTATGAAATAGCAACAGCTGGGCAGTGGTAGCACACATCCATAATTCCAGCACTTGAAAGGCAGAGGCAGATGGGTCTCTGTGAGTTCAAGGCCAGCCTGATCTACAAAGCAAGTTCCAGGACAGTCAGAGCTGTTACATAGAGAAACCTTGTCTTAGGAAAAATAAAATAAAATAAATGAAGTAGCAACAAAATAGTTTTATGGTTGGTGGTCATCATAACAGTGTGAGAAACTGTATTAAAGGGTTGCAGCATTGGGAAGATTGAGAAGCACCACTCTAGAGGAACAGAAATGATGGAAAGACTATGTACTCAAAGGGATTTATTAGACTGACTTACATGGCATGGTCTGGGTAGTCCAACAACGGTTGTCTTACATAGGACAGGCTGAAGATCCAGCAGCTGCTTAGTCTGTGAGGCTGGATGTCTCAGCAGCCCCAGTCTGGCACCGAAGGCCTAGAGGATTCCTGGAGGGGATGACTATATTCAGTCTGTGTTGGAATCCCATAGAAGCTGGTTCTAATATCAGCAAAGGAATGCTACAGCATCAGAAGAGATGAACTTGCTAGTGAGAGAGAGGGCAAGCAGGCAGAAAGCAGTTCCCTTCTCCATGGTCTTTATCTGGACCACTACCAGAAGGGGCTGGAGGTTTCTCATCCCGCCTAGTCCCACAGTCACTTTTAAAATAACCACTCAGAGGCTTATTATTAATTACATACTCTTTGGGCTATTAGTTCAGGCTTATTATTAACTAGCTCTTTCAACTCAAATTAACCCATTTCTATTATTCTATATTTTACCACAAGACTCATGGCTTGTTACCCTCACATCTTGCTTCTCTGGTGGCTACTTGCACCTCCCTGACTCCACCTTCTTTTCCCCTATATTTTTGGTTAGATTTCCCACCTGACTCTATTCTGCCTGGATATTAGCTAAATCAGCTTCTTTATTAACCAATGGTAATTAAACATATTCACAGCATACAGAAAGGCATTCCATATCCAGGGGCTGCCTACATTTAGGGTGGGAGACTTGATTCAAATAGCCAGGCCAAGGAAGTGCCTGGCAGGGATGACCAGTGGCTTGTGTTTTTGTTGATTCTAAATCACTCAAACTGTCGATAAAAACTAACCATCATTAACAAAGTCCCAAGTACCCCTTAGAAGAAGAACCCTATAATAACATGGAAAGGGCATAGCTCACTAATTTTCTAAGACCATTCCTAAATAGACATCTGATTAGCAGTCCCAGACACTGTATCCCTCAAAGCAGAAACAATCACCTAATACTTCAAGAATTATTAGATTTAACATCAATCAGTTCATTTGATACCGCTGTGCTGAGGAGAAATCCAGTCACAATCTGTTGTCCTACTTAGTCTCTTCAGAGGACCTTTGCAAGAAATCTCTGATGAAAAGAAACCCATCATCATGTTTTTCGAGTTGATCCTAACCATAATTTATAGACTACCATGTAATTCCATACAATTTGGGATAAAGTCTTATTCAGCCCTTTAACATCTGGAAAGGCAAACTTGTTCCTCCAGTCCTGTTTTCCAGCAGACACATGGTGACGATTATATACAAAGAAATCTAGTATTTGGAACTGTCTCCTGCTCTTCTCTGATGCTCCTGCCCCTTCTGTTTGCTTCAAAACTGGCACATTTAGTCTCGCTGTGTTTTAGGAGCCCTTGGTTCTCAGGTTAGGGCCCATTGATGGAATCTCAGTCTCATGGCTTTGTCATCCAACCTTGCCTGTAGTCTCCCCTAAGACTAAAGAGGAGTCTCTAGGAAAATGCTCTGTACCTCCCAATGTGGTAGTGAAGCTACTCTAATGAGAAACAATTCAACCCTGAGGACAGATTCCCATGCCTCTCAAATGATGCCTGATTTCTCTACCACAGACCTACTTGCTCCACAGGTATGGGTGTCTTCATGTGTCTTCACCGGGCCTTTCCCCTAAACCCACCAGTGTTAACACTCCATGGCATTCTGTTGTGCATGGTGGCACACACCCATAAGTTGTGCATGGTGGCACACACACCCATAAGTTGTGCATGGTGGCACACACACCCATATGTTTCGTGCTTTGAAAACGAAGACAGGGAGAAATCAGAAGTTCAGGACCAACCTGAGCTATAAAAGACCTTGTTTCTAAAAGGAGTTCCACGTCATGAGAATGGGCCACCACAGCCCTCTCCAGTCACTGTCTTCAGCAAAATGCAGCACTCAGTGTTTATTTTTGCTTTAATTCCTCTTCTTGTAATCCCTATTTAACACAATCCTCTCAGGCCTTCAGGCTCTGTCTATTGAAACAGCTCTCCTTGATGTCAGGCATAACCTCCTATGGCTGCATGTTTTGCTGAGTTCTCTGTTCTAGTATCTTTGGGGTCTTTAAGCAACTTTTATGACTATGAATTCATCTTCCTTCAAATATCTCTTTCACTTGGCCTGCAGATGCCAACTTCTTCTGCTTTTTCTCCAAATTGAATGTGTATTCTCTCTGCTTTTATCTTCAGTCCCACACTAGCTCGGTCTTTGACCTCCTCTTATCTAACACCAGGACCTCCCTCAGTGAGCTCATCCAGCCTTGGATCTTCACATACCACCCCTAAGCTGATGGGACACTTCCTGGAGCTCTAGTCCTCCATGGCTAGCCACTTAGGTTGTGTCTCCAAATGGAATTCCTAACCTCCAGAACCTCCTTTTCCAATTCCCTCTCATTTCAGTAAATGCTAATTCTATCCTCCCAGTGGCTCAGGCCAAGGAGCTCTGCGGGACCCTGTCCTGTCTCTTTCTTTCCTATGGCACATCGAGTGCCTTGACAAATCTTAGCAATTCTGCTTCAAATATTATCAAGAAAATAAGCACGTTTGATAGATTTACTACTAATAGCTCAGTCAGTCACCACCAGCCCTCACCTGAATCACTCTAACAGCTTCCATCCTTGACCACGGCCACTTCACACAATATTTTTTTAGCAAGTAGTGAGAACAATTTATATAGCATACAAACTTAATCTATTCATTCTTCTGCTCAGAACCCACTAATGGCTTTCCAATCTTAGAAAATTCTAGGCCCCTAGGTTTACGTACTTTCTATCCTATCTCTCTGATTTTATGAAATACTATACAATATATCTTTGAAATGTTGTAATGGAATTACTGGTGTGCCATTTATGAAAAAATAGGGGTTACTGAGCTCATGACTTTGCAAGCTGAAGGTCAAGAATGCAGATTTTATACTGAATGCAGGGCAATGGTGAAGAGAAGGGAGCAGAGAGAACAGAAGCAGCAGGCCAGCTCCTTCAACAGCCCTCACCATAACACTGCCTCTCCCCATATCCCCAGCAACTCAAGGATATCTCAGTCAGCCCCATCTGAGGCTCCACCACCTCCCAATAATACCAAGTATCCCAGAACAATGGGTTCTTGAGAAACACACAATTTCCCTTTAGACTTTGCATGTACCATATCCACTTTCAGGGTCAGCATTCTTTACTAACACCTTAGGAGATTTGCATGAGTTCATTTTCACACACAGCCTCCTCTCCTGTTTGAGAGGAATCTCTCTCTCTCTCCCCCTTCATAATTCTGACCAGATGTTGCATGAAGACACAAAACAGAGACAGAGGAAGAGGCCAGGGTTCCACAGTCTTCTCTGAGGGTCTATTCCTAATGACATAAAACCTCCTAATAGGTCCCATCTCTTAAAATCTCCACCTCTAAATGATATCAAACTGGTGACCAACCCTCAGACATAACTGAAAGCATGGAGCCACCTGCTGCCATGCCTTGCCACCATGGCTGACTATAGTCCTTCAAACTGTGAGCAGCTCAAGTCCTTCCTCTGCTAAGCCATTTAGTGGAGTTATGTCTCCATCTTGGAACTGTTGGGAGCTGGTGTATTGATTTTATTTGCCTTGCATTTTTTTCTCAAAATAAACACCCCAAAATAGATAATGTAGATGATGCCAGTATTACAACACAAAAAGCAAATCTCCCATAATATAATTGACCTTCCTAAGGCTGCCACAGTGATTCTTGCCTACAGTTTTGGGTTCTATGACAAAATTAAAAAAAAATTGGTTAAACTCAATAGATAATCTTTCTTTCTTTTTGAAATCCTGGCTTTTAAATTTAAATATATTTTTATAATCATTATTTGCATGTAAGAAGGAGAGGGAAACCAAGGGAAAGAATGCACTGCAGTACGTGTGTGGATGTCAGAGGATAACTTTCAGGACTCAGTTCTCTCCTTCCATCCTGGGTTCCAGGAATGGAACTCAGGCTTACCCAGAATGCACTTTTGCCAAGTGACCCTTCTTGTCTGCTTCTCCACTTAATTTACAAAGCTCACTATAAAGTTAAAATGATCATATTTAAATGGCCTCACACATGACACAGAATAGGCATAAAGTGGATACCATTCTTAACACTTGTTTTGGTGGTAATATGTCTTCTGATGGCAGAATGCTTTTTTGTGGTTCTGTTCAGTGTGTGTGTGTGTGTGTGTGTTGTTTCATGAGTGGTTTTGTTTTTTTTTTTTTTTCGTGATAAGAAGCTCATGTAGCATAGGCTGGCCTCAAACTTACTATATAGCCAAGACTGGCCTTCTCTTCTTTTAAATAAACATATAAATAAACATATACACTTAAATACCCACCTCAGAAGCACACATGTAATGAAAAGTGGTCTCCAGACAAAGCAACTCTCACCACATACCAGGTTTGGTATCTTCATCGAATTTCTGCATGACCAACTCTGAAGATGGTGACAGAAAATTCAGTGAGGAAAACACCTTCACGGCAGGACACCATGGGGAAGCCAAAATAATGTGGAAATAGAGATGATAAAGCAAGCAAGGCAGAGGGTCAGAGTAGCAGTGCAGAGAAACAGGGGAGATACTCCACGTCCACGTACAGTTTACAGCTCCTTGCAGATGCTGGGAGACACAGAGAACTCTTCTCAGACAACATTTAAAAGTTAAATCCAGCCCAGTGGAGGTGGCTCAGTTGTTAAAGGCACTCAGCAATTCATCACTATCCTCGGCTATACCAGGAGTCTGAGGTCATCCTGGGCTATATGGGGTCCTGTCTGCCCTGCTTAAATATAATTGCTAAGCCAAACATGTGGTTACAATCCTAGCACTTGCAGGCTGAGGCAAATTCAAGGCTGGGCTGGGACATACAGAAAAACACCATTTCATAAAAACAAAGAAGTAAATTAAAAAGCAGAGTGGCTTTGTTGTAGAATCTCCAAGATGTCAGTCATCCTTTGGTGATTGGTGGAAATAAATGTTTTATCACTTACAGGTCTCAGAGGCTTCACAATACTCCTGACAGAATGCAGACAGGGAGAAGGACAGACCTATGGGCCAATACTTTATTCAGGCCAGGGAATTTTCTAAACAGTTTTCTGCGGGGCATTTCAGTTAGTAAATTTAAAGCCAGCAGATACGAGGTGTGGGAAATTGTGTAGAAGTTGAGAGGCCTGCCCAGTTTGTGCGTAATTCAAGGGGCAGCAGGGCCAGTCATGTGTGTGGTATGGCAAGCGAGGGAGTCTTTAAGGAAAAGCTGTGCCTGGCTGAATGACACAGGACTGGAAAGAAGTATGGAAACAGAAACTGTATCTGCCAGGAAGATGACCTCAGCTTCTTGTCTGAGAAAGTCCAGTTTATACCCAACATGGATTTCAATGTGACAAAAAATTACAACAATTTACCACACGAATATAAATACATGTATACCCTCCCCACTACTGCTGGGAGTCTTAGCTGGGGTCATCCTTGTGGGTTCCTGGAGTTTCCCTGGCACGGTTACTGGGAATTTCCCTAGCTCCAGGTTTCTCCCTAACCCCATAATGGCTCCCTCTATGAAGGTATCTCTTTCACTACTCTCCCGCTCCATCCCGCCCCCAACTTGACCACCCTGATCCTCATTTTCCTACCTCCGATCCCATCCCTTCTACTCCTCCCTGCCCTCAGTTTACCCAGGACATCTCATCTATTTCGTCTTCCCAGGAAGATCCATGCGTCCCTCGTAGGGTTTTCCTTCTTACCTAGCTTCGTTGGGGCTGAGGACTGTAGCCTGGTTATCCTTTGCTTTACACCTAATATCCACTTATGAGTGAGCACATACCATGTTTGTCCTTCTGAGTCTGGGTCATCTCACTCAGTATGATTTTTTTCTACTTCCACCTATTTGCCGGACTCTGGATGGTCAGCTAAGGAGCCAGCAAGGGACTGACCACAGCCCTCTCCATCTGGGTGACAGTCGTGTAGCTCAGTCTTTTGTGGGTCCCATAACCTGTCTCTAATACATGAGCTGGCTCTTTGGAACCTATTTTCTATGGTGGGATGTCTTGTCCAGCCTTGATGCAGAGCGGAGGAGCTTGGTCCTGCCTCAACTTGATATGCCATCCTTTGCTGATGCCCAGGAAAGGCCTTACCCCATCTGAATGGAGACAGAAGAGGAATGGATAGGGGAAATAGAAGGGAGGTGGGAGGGGAGGGAAAGGGAGAAGAGGAGAGAAAGGGAACTGTGGTTGGTATGTAAAATAAATTAAAAACATGATGAATACAATAATAAATAAATAAATGTATACATAAATTTGACATGTATTAGCTTAATCCTATTTTGTGTTATTTCATCCTATTCAAGTAAATCTGAAGAGCAGTGACAAGATTCTAATTTAACAGCCATGAATCACATTTTTAAACTTTGGACATAACAATGCGACCCTTTGCGGTATTCTTTTATATCCATGTTTGCCCATATAGAAAGTTGGGCTTCTATGGGTTGAGTTATCCCAATGTGACCTAAAACCCCACCGCATGGTCTTGGTTCATAAGTGAAATGCTGCAGAATCAATACAAATTCTATTAGACAATACAGCTGAGTCTGCCACTTGTTCACAACACAGTGTGTGACACCGCATTTTGTTTTAAATCCTTTAAAGATATCTCAAGGGCTGGGTGCTAGGGAGCCACATCAGCTAATCAAGTGCTTGCCTCGCAAGCAGGAGGACCTAAGACTTATTCCTGGAATCCCTGTAAGTATGTGTGGCCTGGTGGTAAGCCCTGGGAAAGATGGAGGCAGAAGGATGCTTGGGCCTCCCTGGCTAGTCAATCTAGTCTAATTGGTGAGTTCAGTGAGTGGTGTAGGTACTTCCTAAGGATGACATCTCAAGTTGCCTCTGGCCTCCACATTCATGTGCACATATGCTTTTGAGAGTAGAAATAGATGAAATGATACATTTATGAAATGAAATTGGTGCTACATCAGCTGAAGTACAGAAAGGGCTGCTGGCGTAGGGTAGCCGTTAGGTAGTATGGAAACACAGCCTCGGATCCGCCAAGCCACCTGCTCCTTCCTAGTTGTTAAGTCACAAGGCTTGTGTCTCTCTGTTCTAAAGGCTCACCACACGTGTGGTGAGATTAAGGACAATGTTGCATGAAGATTCAAAACTTAAGACACAACTGAGATCCAGCAGTGAACATTTATGTGAACATTACATGTTTCCGCATTCATCTGCTTAGAAGAAACCTTGACTTCAGACTAATGCAAAATACAACTGAAGTTTCCATAGACTCTAAACAACTCCATCATGGGACCTGGGACCCGAAGGCTGTCAGCAGAATTTGTGACCCACGCAGGAGATAGCTGGGAGATCTTTAACAGTCACTGGTGAGCCAAGCCATGAGAGAATGGGGGTGGGGGAGGTAGGAGAATAGGAGAGAGGGGAAAAACAGACAGAGAGGGGTGGAGGACTGAGAGAGAGCATGGCCAAAATGACAGGCTTTTATAGGAATCAGAAGCTGAGGGAAGGGAAGGGAAGTCCATGGGCTGGAGAGGTTTAGGGTAGGGGGCCAGGTGGACTCTGTGATAGGCACATGTAATGTTGAGAGAGCCTGCGGCCAGCATGTGCTTTGGTTTGCTAATGGGCACCACAGTTAGCCAATTGTCCTGAGTGTCTTTGGGACCTGACATCCACAAGCCGTGTGACACTCTGACACTTAATACTCTTTCCTTTCCATTGTTGAGACAGAGTCTCCTACAAAGTCCAGGCTAGCCTTAAACGCTTACGATCCTCCTGCCTCAGCCTCCCCATACTGGTAAGATTGGTCTGCACGTACACTTGGGAAAAGGTGCTCGTTCTTACTGATGAATTCAGAGTTAAATAATTCCTTCCTCCTGTCTCCACTACCTGCCACGCTCTTGTAACCCCATCCATCTTGTGGTCCACTGGATCCTTAAGCCAAGTGCCAGCCCCTTCAGTGAGACTTGCCTTATCTATTTACGTTTTAAAAACCCTTGGTAAAGCCTTTGGCCCAGGCAAAGTAGCCTTTAACTTAGGTTGTTCCCCAGAGCGAAAGCAGAATCTAGCTTTCACTCCCAGCAGCTGTGACCACTTTGCTCTGTTGCTCTAAGAACAAAGTCTGAAGGCTGATCTCAGAACTCTTCCAGACTTCCTCATCAGCACCCAGCACTGATGGCCAGAGGCACTCCTGGGTTTCAGAGAGCACAGGAATCTTCTCTCACACAGCTCCTTCCTCGGCTCTCCCACTGCTGTTCCCTGCCCTTCTCCTGTCAAGTGTGGAGGGCACATCTTTCCCACTGGATCCCTGCCATTGCCTTCACACATTTTACATCATGCTCTTCCTCATTGTTTGTGTGCATTGAGGTGTACAAAATTTTGAAAAAAAAATCTGCAAAACGACTCTTTTGAGGTGCTTTCAATAATTCTTGCAGTATTTTTTGTCATAGGGATTTCTGCTAGTCTGAATTTAGAGGTCTATTTAAATTAGATTTGGCCTGGTTTTTTGTTTTGAAGGAGAGAGGAGGCATTCGTAAGGCATCACATGACCCAGGAAAAAAAGAAAGAATTACCAAGCTTTTAAAAAAATGAAATTAGACATGATGATAAAGCAAAAATCAAATTTTTAAGTAAAGCCTACAAAATGTGAATTCAAATACACGCAGACGAAATACCACCTGAGCAGACAGGAGGGCATAGGAGAAACTCCATGGCAGCACCCAGGCCTGCCTGGACTTTCCCCATCCATTGTCTGCTCTCTTTGTATTGTCACAGTTTGCTTCCCCTGCGGCTTCCCCTCCCCCATGAACACCTCAAGTTGCTCCCACGGGAATCAATACTTGCTCAACTGCCTTCCACTACAGCTATTGCACCTTTTCATGTTTGATTTTGAAAAATACTTCGTCTTTCAGAGCAAGGGACCTACCTTGATGTCTGTTTGTGATAAGGTCTCATATTTCTCACAGAGAGAGACTGGGAACTTCAGATCCTCCATTCCAGTACTGGGACTCCATTTTGATTCTCTCTTCCCATTGCACCAAGCTGTGAGGCTATGCTGAGCACTCCTGCAAAAGCTAACAAACTCTCTTGGTTAATGTCAGTTCCTTCTCTTACCTATGCAACTCTGCTCAAGCCCTAACTTGAACATTGTGTGTGTGTGTGTGTGTGGTGTGTATGAGTGTGTGTGTTGTGGTGTGTGTATGTGTGTGTGTTGTGTAGTGTAATGTGTGTGTGGTATATGTGTGTGTGGTGTGGTGTGTGCTTGCATATGTGCATATATGTGTGTGGTATGTGTATATGTGTGTATGTGTGTGTGCTGTGGTGTATGTTTGCATGTGTGTGTATGTGTGTGCTGTGTATGAGTGTGGGTGTTGTGGTGTGTGTGCATGTGTGCAAGCATGTGTGTACTGGGTATGGTGTGTGCTTGCATGTGTGTGTGTGATGTGATGTGTGTTTGCATATGTGTGTGTTGTGGTATGTGTGTATGTGGGGGGGTGTGTGGTGTATATGCACATATGTTCAGATGAGTGCACCCAAGCATGCCTAGAAGCTAGATGAGAAGAAGTTCACAGCAGAGGTTAGGGTCTACCACTCTTTATCTTATTCCCTTAAGAAAGGGTCTCCCCCACACGGAGATGAGCTGGTGACCAGCAGTCCTCCTGTATCTGCCCCCAGCAGCCCTGCATTCTCAGGCCTCTGAGCCAAGACTCCATGGCTGTACGTTCTTTTACCCACTGAGCCATCTCTCCTCAGTCCATAACTGTCTCCTGTAAGGTGGGTGAAAATTTGCTTCATAGATTTCTCTCTATATTTTTAGAGAAAATCTTAAAAGAAAAAGTGAATGAATTGCCTGTATGTAAGCACAGATATGAATGCATAAATATTATTGATGACTTATGTCAGTTCTATTTAAAAATTAAATTTTCTAGATCACTTTTTTAAGATGATACAAAAGAGGTGACACCTGTGTTGTGCTCAAGGCTTCTTTTTCTCAGGACACAAATGTAGACAGAAGCAGATGTGAATACTGGTGACTGAAAAAATAATCTTAGGATTTAGGGAGCTTTCAGTTTTTATTGTTTTATTTTGTTTTTTTTTTGTTGTTCTTTTTTTTTCAAACCTGAGGACCAAACTCAGGGCCTTGTGCTTGAGAGACAAGCACTCTACCACTAAGTTAAATCCCCACCTCTTCATTTTGTTTTTTTTTATGGGGATTTTTGTGTGTCAGCTTTGTGTTGTATATGCACGTAAGTGCAGTGCCCACAGAGGCCAGAAGAGGGTGGCTGATCCCCTGAAACTGGAGCCACAGGCTGCAGTGAGCCACTTGGGTTGGGCTGAGAACCAAACAGGTCCTCTGATTGAACAGCAAATGCTCTTACTCGCTAAACTCTGTCTGCAGCCTGATATCAGAGCCTTCAAATTCTCAACTATTAGAATTGCTATTGAGAGTGTATGAAGATTCAAAATAGAATACTAGAAATGCTTATCTCTTCTTTTACTAAAATTATTAATGTATTTGTTTTTGTTTTCCAAGTTTTATAAATTATGGCTCTTATTCTCTCACTTTCTCTCTACTGAAAACTTAGTGACTATTATGGAAATATTTTATTAGCCAGACTGCTCAGTGTTGTGGAATACTACTTTAACTATGTAAAGGTATGATACATTTATTTATGTTGCATTTGTGTTACTAGGTAAAGAGGTATTCCATTTGTTTATGGTACATTTGTTTAACTTTGTAAAGATGTGTTGCTGTTTCGCCTTGCCTAAGGCACCTGATTGGTCTAATAAAAAGCTGAAAACCAATAGCTAGGCAGGAGAGAGATAGATGGGTCTTGCAGACAGAATAAGTAGGAGAAATCTAGACTCAGAAGGTGGGGAAGAACAGGAGAGAAAAAAAAAAAAGGAGAACCCTAGTGACTAGCCAGGCAGATGCCAAACACAGAATAGGACATACAGAATGAAAGGTTAAAAAGCCCCAAGCAAAACATAGATGAAGGGAAACAGGTTAATTTGAGTTATAAGAGCTAGTGGGACAAGCATAAGCCAAGGCTGAGCTTTCATAATTAGTAATAAGTCTCTGTGTTGTGATTCAAACTCTGTGTGTATCAGTCCAAAAAAGCCTGCTACAGCTAGCTCTTTAGATTAAAAACCCAGTTAAATAGTGTAAACCTTTCGAACCCATATTTACAGGACAGTGACTGACCATGAGGACTTGTGCATGCCAGTCTCCAGATTGTCCCCCACACAGAGAGTTCTCTGGTTTATGCCACTTGTTGAAAAAGCAGCCCCAAGATTCTTTCAAAAGTGCTTCAGAAACATCGCCAATCTTCAGATTTTCTACACCTAGTCTCTGTCTTTAGCTTCTAAGAAAAGTGAAGGCTCTATGCTAGATCTAAGTTTGTCATTCTACTCCATGACTTTGAGTACACATGAGTGACTGTGTTCTTAGCTTTCCACACTCAGAGGGGCGAAATGGGGGGCAGGAAGAACTATCTACATAAAATTTGACCTCAATCTCTTGTGCAAATGTTGCTAGTTTGCTCTAAAAATCCACTTCTAAAATATGGACAATAACAGCACTCAGATCCACACATTTATGGAGACCTCCATGGACAGGACACATTCCTAATTTAGTTTGAAAGGAGGCATGGGCACACTTTACAGGTTCCAGAGAGGGCATTAACAGATAGGGCAGTTTGTTATTTTGGAGCAGGTAGCACAGAGACTGAAATTTCCGTCTTTTCATGATTTCAGGAAAGACAAAGTATGCCCTATGTGTATCTCACAGTGACTTGGAATCCAGCCAAAAGACACAGGCTGCAGTTCCGAGGGTTAAATCATCACATACTATCCGCCCTAACAACACACTGATTCACGCCATTTGCCCTGAAAGCAGCTAAGAAACTCTTGCAAAGCTGGGTGGAACAAACACGCCATTGTTTTTAGCCAAGCAAAATTGTGTGATCTCAGTTTCGTGAGGGGCTCCGAAGTATGCACGCAAACCAAATCAGCATCAGATTATGAAAGGGCTTCCTTGATAATGGGTCATGGCGCTGTATTGGATGTGCACTCCTGGCCGCCTACTTCAAATACTTACTTGTAACTTTGTAAAAGTAACAACACAAGAAATTTCCAAGTTAGCAAATCCTTAACTCCAAAATAAGCTAAAGGCTGAAAAGACATAACTTGGTTTTTGTAAATATTTCACAAATTTGAATTTATTATTAAATAAAAGTCAGTCTTGTTCTGAATGTCTGAGAAATCTTGGCTTTATGACTGTTTTTCTTCAGTCTGTCCACAGGGGAGTAGCTGAAACATACTCCAGCAGCAAAGGGCTGATGGAGATCAGGTAAAGGGAACTAGCAAAAAGTACACAGAGGTGGCTGGAGAGAGGGCCCCCCCACCCAATTACTGCTCTTGTAGAAGACCACATTCAGTGCCTAGCATCCATATAGGCAGCTCCAACCACCTATAATCTATTTCAAGGTCATTCTGAGGCCTCTGACCTCTAAGGAGACCTATATTCATAAGCACATACCCACACAGAGATATACATTCCTACACACAATTAAAAATAAAAACATATCTTTTTTAAAAGGCATGGGCAAGTGGCTTTGTTACTTGTTGATGAACACCTCTTCCTTTTTCTATGGTTTTACATCCACACTTGAGACGCCATGATCATTTAAACTAACAAGTATGCAAACCAAAAGAGACAGATATTTTCATCCCATATTAAGTGGCACTACTGAGTAACGACTTCCAAAACACATAACATCCTCGTCACCGAGACTAAATTAAGAAGCTTGGGATGGTTGATCAACTGACCTGAATGCCTTACCAGCGATCAGTGTAGGAGGCAGGCAGAGAGAGACTGAAATAGTAGAAAAGTCTTGTGATGAAGGGAGAGCCGGCCAAAGAGGATGTCCCACCTCTGGCACCAAAGATGTAGGATGTGGCCATAAGGCAAAGGAAGACAAGGAATGCAGCTCTTCATGCTGGACTAAGCAAGGACTTTGATTCTGTCCTGGGGCCTATGGAGGAGCACTGCCCAGGGCATACTGACATGAGCCAAACCATTTCAGACATCGCATCTCCAGAAGATTCCCAGTGAGGAAATCTTTCTGTCACCTCAAACCCCCAGCTGTGTGATGGGTAATTTACAGTTACCACAGGAAAGATCTCTAAAAACACAGAAAAAGATGCCTAACACCAGTAACCCCAAGGGAGCTACACAGTAAAACCACAAAGAGGTATCACGTATACTGACTGACTAAAATGGTTATTACTGCTAGGGGTAGGGGAGAGATAATGAATATACCAATCAATATGAATAAGCTAGCTGCTTTGGGACACAATTTAGTAGTCCCTTGAAAATCCAGTCACCAAAATCCTATGTTCTTACCCCAGGGAAACAAAATGAACTTCTATAAAAGACTTGCATGAGTTTATTGCAGTTTTCCTTGCGGTAGGACAATAGTAGAGTTGGTTCAAATGCACATAATTTGGGGAAATGGGGAAATAAGCTGTGGCATAGCTACAAAGTGGAATGAGGCTCAGAAATAGGAAGGAATGGACTCATATGTGAAAATAGAGGATAAATAGGCAGAGTCAAAGAAAGCACATTATATTTCCCCAACCAAGAATACACACTATAATGATGTCATTCATATAAAATTTCAGAAAATGGTGACGACCAGCAACAGAGGCAGAAAAGCTGTAACCTGGAGGAGAAAGTGCCCAGAGGAAGAGGGATGTGAGGAACTTTGTCAAATGAGAGACAGCTTCACAAATGACATGAGTCAAACTTCTCACTGTGCTCATAGGCAGTTTATTGCATGTAGATTAAACTGCAATAAAACGGTCATAAATAATATCAAATGTGCTTTAATGAGCAATTTCAACTTAAGAGGTAGATCTAACTCTACAGTAACAGAACATTAGTCTTTAAAGCATTTCATTTCACAGAGCACATAAATTCTCAAAGCCTAACTTTGTGGCTAAGCACGTTCATGCATCCAACGTACAGTGGTCAGTGTAACGTTTTATATCTTAGTGAACTCATCATATGAAATACTGCTCTAAGCATAGCATATGCTAACTTACGTGATGTTAGGGTTTGATTTTGAACCTACTTTAGGGTGAAATAAAACTGATTCATTGCAATAGAAAAGGAATAAACACACACACACACATGGGTTTGGAGAGATGCCTTGGTGGTTAAGAGCATGTGTTGCTCTTCCAGAGAGGCCAGATTTGGATCCTAGCACACTTGTGGTAGATCACAATCATCTATAACTCCAGCTCCAAGGTATTTGATGCTGTCTTTCAATCTCCACAGATAAGAGGCACACACATGGTGCACATACAAACACATATGCATACATTACTTATACACATAAAAATTTAAAAGATAAACAAGAATCTGAAAAACGATATGGGGATAAATTAAAAACCTGCTGGAAGTAAAGGAGTCCCGAGTTGAGAAGCACAAACAAAACCCACAGTTCTCTCAGACCTAATCTGGAACAGAAAGAGATTCAATTTGTTATATGGCATAAAAATGAATTTAAAAAACAAAAGGACCACCTCTCCTACATCTCTTCCCATTTCCCAGTTTTATTTGGAGAGAGCTGCATTTTCTCCAATACTGTACCACACTAGGTTGAGTCTGGAAGCCTACTAGATGTAGCCAGCTCTGAGCTTCAAACCAAATTCACACAGCTCCAAAACCCTCATTAAGCCCAAACCAGGCAGTACTTCAAACATTTTGACCATTTGTGTAGACACTTTCTTCAAACGACAGCCTCAATATACCTTTGAAATGTGCAAACTTGTATCCATTGACATAATTATAAATTGTGAATTTTCCACTGTCCAACTATTTCACCAATCTAATTCTAAATTCATAAATGTAAAATAATTTGTGTACAGTTTACACACCCCCTGATGCATTCCAACCTCGTCAACAAGTGCCCTGTGGAAGGCCCTGATCTGCTTGCTCTGGTCATGCAGAATGGGAGAAACTGACTCAGAGCACGCTTTTTCAAGATGCTCTAGAAAGCCTGGAACAAAAGCAAGGATCATGTCTATCTGGTGACAGAGGCCTTATAAAATGAGACTAAAGCTGCCAACAGTCATATTCCCATTCTGAGAATAAGCAATGAGGAAGCCGGACGACTGGTCCAGGTAGACAGACTCTGACCGATAGTAACCTTTTCCTCTGCCCTTAATGTCTTGCTACCTTGACGTTTTTTTCAAAGTCAAGCTGCCAAATTTTTCTTGGGTCTGTGGGTGAAAACCATTTGCTTCAATTAGTTCCTGCTGTAGCTTTTAAAATTTGAGTTGCACATTAAACAAAAAGCTTATTCTTTGAAAATGTCATACATGTATGCAATGTATTTTGATTATATCCACTCTGACTACCTCTCTCCAGCTACCCTCTGTGACTTCCCAACCTGTTTATCTCAAGATTTCATGTCTTCTTTTAATATTACTATTATTATTAGTTGATGTGGGATTCTCCTCTGTATGCTGTGAATACCATTGTTTAATAAATGACAGCTTTGAGTCCATAGCAGAGCAGGGCAGAAAGAGCTAGGTGGGGAAAACTAAAGTGAATGCTGGGAGAAAGAAGAGCAGAGTCAGAGAGAAGCCATGTAGCCCTGCTGGGAACTTTGGCCAGTAAGTGACAGCCATGTGGTGATACACAGATTAATGGAGATGGGTTAAATTAATATGTAAGAGTCCACCAATAAGAAGCTAGAGCTAATGGGCCAAGCAGTGATTTAATTAATACAGTTTTTGTGTGATTATTTCAGAGCTAAGCGACTGGGAACCAAGAAGCAGCTCTCTCCTCCAGCAATTTTTATTATTATCATTATTAACCTGAGTTCAGTTAGCACTGACCATATGTGTATGGGCATGGGTCTGATCACTGGGGTATAGACCAGATACCACCACCATATCAACAAATAAAAGTGACTTTTCCTCAGCAGTCACCAACTGCCAATAGTTCTTGATTTAGGGGTGAAGCTTCAGGACTCCTCCCTCACCCACATTAGAATGTTGACAGCCTTGTTCTTGTGTAGATTCCACGCAGGCAACCATAGCTACTGTGAGTTGCTGTATGTGATGACCATGTCATGTCCAGAGGACAGCATTTCACAGCTCTCCTAAACATCCTTGCATATTTTATATGGAAGAAAAAAGCAATATCAATGAGTGATCCCTTCTCTAAAGTATTAAATTAAATAGTATATCTTGGACTGGAAATGTAGCCCAGTAGTTGAGTACTTGCTCAGCTTCTGCAAGGCCCTTGGATGTCATCTCACTATGCTAATTAAATTATGAGGTGAGAATACAGAGAGATGCTAATGCCGGAAGGAGGAACCAACAGCCAGAATCATATCAGGTACCCCACTAACTAGAAAAGGATGTTTGGATACCTTAAGATGCAACAACAGTTAATTTCAGATGCATAAATATTGTAACTGAAAATACAAATTAAAAGGTATATAATTCTGTTAGGATATGGCATGTTTTTATATGCAGTAGATGGCTCATAGAAATAAGCTAAATTTAAACATTGAAAACTTAAAACAGGACAAGATAGAGCTGAGGCTGTACCTCAGTAGTAGAACACTTTCATGGCATGTACTAGAGAAACTAGGCTTGATCTCCAGCATTACTCATACACACAGTGAAGGGGGGAGGTGGTGAGACAGGATGACACTTATCATCACAAAGCTGAGGAGGAGAGACAGGCAGGTTCCCAGGTCCTACTGGCCAGCCAACCTACTCAAACTAGTTGGCTTCAGGTTCAATGAGAGACCCTGTCTCTTAATAATAAGGTGAGCAGAGCAACTGCAGCTGACTCCTGATGCCTATATCTGACCTACACGTGCATACACATATACATACACACATGAACACATATACTATTCCTGCTGAAAACTAAAACTGGATCTTCTGCAAAAGCAGTCAGTACTCTGAACTACTGAGATATCTCTCTAGCCTCTGATTTTTCCTTTTTTTTAGTATACTCAATTGTTCCTTCATTTATGTATTGTAAATTTATTTCATTCTTAGAAAAGATGCTTCTTTATATTTTAACCAACCTATATGTATTTCTTCTTTTGTTGGTGTGTAGCCAATGCCCTGTTCTATCTGGTGCACATGCAGACAATCAGGCTCACACAAATACATATAAATACAAATGTTTTAAAAATCAATGTGATAAAGAAAGGAGCTGATATGGTGACTCACACCTATAATCCCAGAATTTGGGAAAATTATCCAGACTTGGGTTATCTAGTGAGTTCCCATCATAGGAGCTCAATTCATTTAGCCAATGACTTTTGGGGTGAGCATGGTTTTCTCTGGAGCTATGACCAGATAAAATTACGAAGCGTCCTGTACACTCTGTTGGGTGGTCAGAGATGGAGCAAGATTTGCAGTTGGTCCTTATTGCCTTGGAGGAAAAAAAGGACAGCAGCAGCTGGATCAGTGGTGGCATCTACTTTGTTCTGTATTCCTGAGTTTGCTTTTCCATTGCACCCCTTAATAAACTGCTTAATAGACTTTTATGGGTTCTCACTTCATATGGCACCCAACATGGGGCTCAAACCCATGACCCTGAGATTAAGAGTCTCATGCTCTACTGAGTGAGCTAGTTCTACCAACTGAGACTAGCCTAAGGGTACAGAGTATAATTCCGTCTCACAAAACCAAAATTTAAAAAGTAGGATAAAGAAATAATTGTGTAGATGCAGGGCATGGGAAATGTATCAAAGTTATGTTAAAAATATTAAAACCGAAGATAAAAAAGATGGATAAATGTAGAGAATTTGCTAAACAATGGTATTCTTAGTATTCTTATGGATGCAACATATGTGGTAATTTATGGACAAGGGAAGGTATAATTTATGTTGTTAAATGAAAACATATATTCATACAGTAGCATAGTGCCAAGACAGTATTTTCCCACCCTCATTTCACCCAGTGTTTTTCTCCCTTCTCCCTTGTCTCAAAACAGTTTCCCTGGCTGCAGTAGGACTGCTGTGGGAATAAGTACTGTACCAGACCCCCTTCAAAGGTCCTTACAGACAAGCTTACCCAGTGGTCAGCCACAGCTGAGACGCTCTCCTCAGTACAGGACTGCACCCGGAGGCAGTGCGAGTCAGAAGCACAAAGGCCAGCTATTGCGGCCCAAACAGGGCAGAAGCACTGGCAAGTTGGACTCACTGGAGAACTCCCTGTAGACCTGAGAAGCTTTTACTAGCTCTGGGCTGTATTTGACTTTTACTTTGCTAAGTTTGGCTTCTCTCCATTTCCCTTCACAGGTGCTATTTACTAATAAGCAACCTGAGCGCTCTCTCTTGGTGTTCTTTACAGACATGTGCCTCTGCTCATTGCTACTAGTCGTGTCCTCTAAGCAATGTGTAAGACAGCACCAGGCTTTATCACCTGTCTGGCCTTTTACCTGTCTCAAAATAAGCCCATTTCCTTTTCTTTCTTACCATGGGGGATTGCATGTACACACATACATGTATGTGTAGGTGTGCACTCACATGTATATACATGTGTGTGAGGTCTTTATTGCTCTCTCTATTATTTTTTTTGAGACACGGTCTCTCACTAACCATAGAGCTCACCAATTGGCTCTGCCAGCTGGCCAGCAAACCTCACCTGAGTCTTCCTGTCTGTCTATGGCAGCGTAAATGAATGCAGATTGTAATAATATATACAGCTTTAATGGGGAAATAGACTTACAGAACCACAGGTTCCCGCGGAGAACAGGAAAGCAGAAGGGGCGGTTGGGAGCATGCCCGCAATCTTTATAAGTAAAAAATATCCTCGGGGGACCCCACCCCCTGCTAGCAAGGTGATTGGCTGGGTCTCTCCTACATCTCCCCTTTTTGTCTAAATAAGATAGAGCCAAACCAAATACAACTATATACAATAGTAACAAATAATAAATATAACAAACAATATTGAGCAACAAACATATAACAAAAGTTTTGCTAAACATTCTATCTCAAGGAGTCTAAATAATGTAGAGCGTAACTACAATTATATAATCTTCAACTCCGCCAAAGATCTGAGAAGGGAGTTAATATTACTTAACAAACGAGAAATATCCAAAACGTGCAACAAATGGCAGAGACAATAGACTACCTCGGCAATCACCCAAAGTCTTGTTTGTAATGTTGAGTCAACCAACTTTGGCTAAGGCCTAACATAACTGACATACCATTATTAAATGCAAGGAACTTTCTTAGAACTATCCTACCCTGTCTTGGCAAAATAAGACAATCCTGTTTCATCCACTTATGGATATTCTGTATCTTTGTCAGTAGTTGAGGTATGTGCTTTTCTTAACCCAAAGTCCAGTTCTGCCAAGAAGACAAGCTCCCAGTGGAGTGTCTTTGGTGCTCAATGTTCTCTCGGGAGTAGAGTGGTGTCGCCAGGAGTGATTGTGTCTTGTTGGCACAGAATTCTAGGTTAGATTAAAGGCCATTTTCTACAGCTCTTCGAAGAGGCTGAAGATTATACTATCTATACAAAATATAATCTCTATGTATCTAAAAAACCTGATTAACCTAAAAATAAATATGACAAACATATAATTCTCAATACTTATCTAACTTGAAGACTAAGAGAATAAACAACTGTGCAATATATGAAGACAATGATCTTCACCTGTAAACAATGTCATTACATATCAAATGTAAACAATGTTATAACATAAATAGTATCAGAGGTAGAAATGTACATTGTGATATGGTAGATGTATCAATACAATATTGACAAAGTTATAAGCATACTCTTATACAAAAATAGAGGTAGGAACACTCACATTCAATATTCAATATATCAATATACAAGAAACAGTACCAATACAAGGCGAGTAGGTCTGGCGGGCGTGGCGGAATGGACCCCGCAGACTATGGCGTGTGTGGCCTAGTGTATCTCGGACTAGGCACTGGGGCCCGAATCACGAACTAAAAAACAGCGGGGAAGGGGGGGGTTCTGGCTGCTGGGCTGGGAGCGTGCTGTGTTTTTAGGACCCAGTCAGAGGGCTACGAGATTGGGGCATGTAGCTCTCTCAAACTAAAATTCAAGCCTACGTCCCCGAGCCACGTAAATGAATGCAGACAGATTGTAATAATATATACAGCTTTAAAGGGGAAATAGACTTACAGAACCACCACAGGTTCCCGTGGAGAACAGGAAAGCAGAAGAGGCGGTTAAGAGCACCCCCACAATCTTTATAAGTAAAAAATATCCTTGTGGGACCCCACCCCCTGCTAGCAAGGTGATTGGCTGGGTCTCTCCTACATCTGTCTCTCCAAGTGCTAGGATTAGAGTTATGTAACAGTATGTTTGGGTTGTCACATAGATAGTGGGGAATCACAGGTGCTTGTGTAGTGAGCAGTTTACCCACTGTGCTATGGTCCTAGCAGTCCCATGTCTGTCGACAGAAGCCATACAAGTGCAGGCACTAGGCAGCCATCCAACTGCTAAAACATTTGCTGGTAGGGAAATAAGGTAAGGTGTTGAATCTGGTCCAAATGCAGGCTTGAGACAACCTGTTCAGGAACATGAAAAGGAAGTGAAGAGAAAAATCATGCTGGCAAGTACATGGTGAGGGTGAAGAGCATCTGCAATGAATGATGGGGAAGCGTGGCAGTGAGTGGCAAGGGAACATGTGATCTAATGGAACAGCAGGAATGGAGAGTTGGCCAACTTCTCATCCTGTTCTGTCTCTCCACTGAAAGTGGTGCCCCCTAGGATCCAGAGGTGTTGCTCACAGGAATTTCATGGTGAAATAGATCTGAATGGACCAAGCAGTTGACTATTGTAAATGTAGGTGTGTGCCTCTGTTGTCGGAGGCTGCTTGGTCATTCCCAGCCACTTAAACCCGAAATGATCACTCAGAAACCATTTATTTGCAGTACTATTTGGCCAATAGCTTAAGCATATTGCTACCTAGATCTTATATCTAGAATTAACCCATTTTCATTATTTTATATTTTACCACAGGGCTCATGGCCTACCAGCAAATTTCCAGCTGACAGCTCGTGTCTTTCCCCTCTGATGCTCCATGGCATCTTGCAACTCCACCTTTTTTCTCCCAACATTCAGTTTAGTTTTCCCCACATAGCTCTACTTTGCCCTATCACAGGCCAAGCCAGCTTTTTTATTCATTAACCAATAAAAGCAACACATATACAGAAGCACTTCCCACACCATGCATCTGAGGAAGGTTTTATTGCCCTGTTGAGGAAGATTCTGGAAACTAACCTTCACCTTTGACAACAACATTGGGAGCCAAACCCAGCTGAAAGACTAGCCTTTTGGGATAGTTAGTGCAAGTATCAATTTGACAAAACCTAGAATCATTGGATATATGGAATTCTGTGCATGTTGCTTGGACATTACCTTGATTACATTAATTCAGGCTGAAAGACCCTCCCGTGGCAGGGGTACCATTCCCTAGGTAGGGAGTCATAAATTGTGTCAAAGCGGAGAGAGCAAGCTGAGTACAGGCATGTATTCATTCTGTCAGTTGAGAGCAAGAATGACCAGCTTCAAGCTCCTGTTGCCTTTACTTCCCCATAAAGATGGACTCCATTCATGAAGTCTGATTCATAATAAGCCCATTCTCTTTTAAGTTTCTTTTGTCAGAGTATCTTATCTCAGCAACAGAATAGAAACTGAGGCATTCTATCTAGGTCGTGTGTTTCCAAGGCTTGTGACACTTAATGACTAGGTGAAGTCACCCAGGGAAGACTTTGCTTCTTTGGAACATTCATCAACTGCTGGCCTGCCACAGGCTTTGTTGAGCACACAGTGGAGTTCACTCTCTCACACACACTCTCTCACACTCTCTGGAACACCCAACTCCTTCCTCTTTCACTTCCAAAACCATTAAAACCATGTACCCCAACTACATCCCAACATCTGTCCCATTTACAAACCTACAGCTTTCGTGTGGAAACTCTTGACTGTGCCTCATGCGAGTCTACCTGTGTAGCAGATATCCACGCCTTGGCTGTTCTGCAACAAGTAAAGAACTTCATTTTTCAAAATCCCAGAGACCAGCCTGTTAACCCAACTGCATTCAAACCAGGAGAGAAAACCTCACAATTTTCTAAACTTAGTTTAGAAAGCACAACGAAGGAGATGACACCTCAAAGCAGGAGGAGCTTGAATGCAAGCTTGCATCTGTGCTCACTGGAGGACATGGGAGAATGAACGAGTGGATCTGCATGGTGTCAGGCAGAAAGAGGTGTTGTTTTTACTAAATTGAAGGTAGGAGAGGTAGTGTCTAAAGACTATTATTTACACTGTATATTACCTGTTCTTTTAAATAAGTCTGCCTTTAAATTCGAAGGTGCTGGGACTAATATGCTTACCTTTTATAGATTTATTTTATTAACTGTGTGTGTGTGTATCTCTGCTGTTTGCACCAGTATGTATGGGGCTCAGAAAAGGCCATCAGATGTTATAGGCATTTGTGGACTGCGATATAAGTGCTGGGAACTGAACTCAAGCCCCTCGTAGGAGCATCAAGTGCTGTCAATCACTCGGCCATCTCTGTACCCCTAAGCCTTCTTCACATCACCATGGTGAAGCTGTTTAACAATCTGACTGTAACAGCCTCACAAACTCTAAGGGTGCCATTTTCTAGAAAAAAAGGAAGATGGCAAAGGTGTTGCCGTGCTTATTTTTCTTCCTAACCTAATGTCAAACCCAATGGAGTTTTGACTTTTTAATGGTTTTCAGTTGAGAAATCCTGGCTGGCATCATTCAAATGTTCTCTCTCTCTCTCTCTCTCCCTCCCTCCCTCTCTTTGAAATTATAGTAATGATGCAAGCAACACTCTGGAGCTGCCAGAACAGGGATTCCTAATGATGCTTGCAGCATGAAGTTCACAGTCTGTTCACTGAATTTAGGGTGCAGGACCCCATCCACGCATGTCCCCCTTTTATTCCCTGAAAAGATAGCTCCACACAACTTTGATAGCAAAAAAAAAAAACTATTGGTATATAGAGAAACAATATTCCACACCATCTCATATAATAAAAATCATTTGGTTAAAACAAGGCAGAGCAATCCAGTTAGCCTTTTAGGGTGCCCAGCTTCCCATAGTGCCTTCTTTCCCCACATACTGTGGGTCTCATTGTTGGTCATTGACATGTAAGGAGACATGACTCAGGGCAGCAGCAAATTTAACTAGGAATGAAGATTTAGGGGTAGAGGACAGAAAGAAACCCCATATGATATCGCTTTTCTTTACTCCATACTGAACAGTAACTACTGACCAACACAGGGACTTGTCATATTTGGAAAAACTAAAAGTAAATGATTTTCTTTGCCATGAAATAGAAGCGAAATTCATGGGAATCCAAGTATAAAGAGAGTCATAGACTTGAATAAAATGGAAAGTTTTACTGGCATAATCCTTTTCAATTTCCTGCCCCATGTTGGTCGAAGTTCAATGTATCCCACAGGGCATGAAGTCGGAGCTTGGTCTCTCCAGGAAGCCAGTGCTCATGCGCTCAACTTCTCCCAGGATGGAAAGTCCTGTGAAGAGGCAGCCTCTGTGGCCTCAGTGAAGTTAGGCTTAGGTGCCAAAGCCACTGTGCCTCTCACCTTGGTGGGCATAATGAAGACTCAGCCAGAGCCCAGACCTCACATGGAGAGGCTAAAGCAGGTGGAAGCTGGTAGAGATGAGAGCTGAATAGGAGGGCTCTGTGGAACAAGGAACTGGCCTCAGGAGTCTGTGGTCTGAAGCAAATATGAGGACATTGGAAGCCCAGGTACTGGACGTTCTTTTCCGGGTTAACTTAGCTAAGTCACATATAACCATGTACATCTTCTAAAGGGAGGAAAGGGAGCAGAAGAAAGGAGTGTTAAAAGGAAGGATGCTTACTCCATGCTGACCTGCCCTGGATTGTTCATGCAGACAGACATGCACACATGGTCACAGCCGCCAGAGGTTTTTCCATCCACCAATGGAGAATGAGCTCAGGAGTGAAGTCAACAGAGATCTGCTACCACAAGAATAGAGCAAGGTGTGTAGGACACATAACTCAGAAAAATAGCAGCCAAGGTTGGATTTGGATAGTCTCTCACCTTCTCCTGTTTTAGATGGAATCAGAATTGGAAGCGATTCTTGTCTTACAACTAAGCTAGCAATCAATTAAAATCAATAATCTCAACAAAAATGAGCGCGTATATGTGCATGTATGCACTCACACAGGCATGCATGAGTGGAGGCCAAAGGTTGATGCCAGATGTCTCTCTCTACTGCTTTGCATTTTATTTTTGTTTTCCTTTATTTATTTACTCTCTCTCACTCACTTTCTCTCTCTCTCTCTCTCTCTCTCTCTCTCTCTCTCTCTCTGTGTGTGTGTGGGCGCGCGTGTGCGTGCGTGCACGCGCATATAAGTGCATGTGCAGATCAGAAGACAACTTTCAGGAATCGGCTCTCTCCTTTCATCAAGTGGTCAGCAGGGCTTGAACTCGGGTTGTCAGGCTTGGCAACAAGCTCCTTTACCACCTGAGCCATCTCAATAGGACTTTAATATTCTTTACATCATATTCTTACTGTATTTAACTTTGAATCACCTGCAAAGCCAAGCCAAAAGACAGACTCTCTCAGCTGAAGGTGGGTCCACAAGGCAGCTGCCTAGACGCAGTGAGATGCTCCAGAAGAGCCCTGGAGTTGCCCCTGCCAGGCTCTCATTTTGATTTTTCCATTGCATTTCTTATGTCAAACAAGTCATTAGCTGTGTTTATTCAAGCACATGGGAGAATAGTGAGATAATTACCTAAAACCCACTGTGGTGTTTTAGCAAATGCTACAGTGAAAGAGGGAGAAATGGAGCTTGAATAATCCAGGATATTTGTTTCCATTGATTAAAGTCACAAAATGAATCTTGTTTTGCTTTGCTTGAGCAGTTCTAAAGTCATGACAGATTTTTATCTAAAGCATAGCAAACTGTGGAGATCTGCATTTAAGTTTAAAATACTTTTATAAACTCAGTGTTGTTTAAAGGCTGAATTACAATGGATGCCTGAAGTCGTATGTACTTAGCAGATGCTGACCTAGTAATGATGGTAGATTGACATTTACTACAATGATATTCCAAAACTTATGCTGTTAAATGATGAAATGACTTGTCAGTTCTTATTCAGCTTCTTATTCATGATGTTAAGATTTATTCTGATTAGAATCAAAGGATAAATTTTAAAAAATGCCTAAGTTCCATGCCTGCCTGGGATTCACACAGGGATGTTGACTCCCAAAAGCTGTCTTCTGACCTACACACACACACACATACACACACACACACATATTATATATACACATATAGACACAAACACACAATACACATACACACATATACAGAATTTAAAATATACCTAGGAAGAGGAAAGCAAGCTAGTTCTCACAGTGTGAGTAGAAAGAATACAAATACAACAATGACTATGTGGGTGGAGACAGACTTCACGGAGGCCTCCTTTCCTACTGTGCACGGTTGATGGCAATGTATCTGGGCAGGAGCCACACTCTTTGGGATTTTCTGTTTATGATTTGAAAGGGTTTTTTTTTTTTTAATTTCAGCTAGAGATAAGTAAATATTCCCTGCAGTAAGATCTCATCTGTGAAAACCTATCTCCTGGGATCTTATGGAAAATGGTCAGATCCTTTCACTGGTCACTTGCTGTTTGTTTAAAGACTAGAGTGGACAAAACATTATAAGACATGTCATGAGAAGCAAATCAAATTTTAAGGGAGAGGTCAGATCAGGAGGTAAAAATGGAAAGCACTGCCCACAGTCACTCTTGGAGGCACACGTTCAGTGTTCATCAGCTGGGAAAGGATGTTAGGGGCAGTTTCCAGATGAGAAAATAAGATCAGGGGGCCTTGCTTGAGCCAATAGTAGTGACAGAGGTTATGGTTTCAACCCAGATCTATCTAATTTCTGAGATGACATTTCTCTGTTCTGAGAAAGAATGTCTGTTGAAGTAACTATCACGGTGGGGGTGAGGTTACAACTTTAAAATCTCTAGCTGAAGTAGGTATCTTTTTCTATCTTTACCATATAAGATTATCTTCTATGTTCATATCTAGTAAAAAGAAACTAGAATGAGCATGTATTAATGACATAATACAATCTTCTCATTATTATGTTAATTAATATAATCAATAATTCAGTTAAATCTCAGGCATTGTGGTATATGCCTATAATTCAATCAACTGGAAGGTAGAGGCAAGAGGACCATGCAAGTCCAGAATAAAATAAAATAAAAAGAAACAACATGTATAATACAAGCATGGAGAAAGGACCAAAAATGATAAGAAATGGATTTCATAATAGGAAAAGAATGAATGAGCATCTGGGGAGATGAACTGATCTGGAAATGAACTAATCTGATGTGGGATGTCCTTCTGCATATACATTGCCTTATTGGTTGATGAATAAACCTTTTCTGACCAATGGTTTAGCAGAATAAAGCCAGGCAGGCAATTGAACAGAGACAGCAAGAAAGTAGGCAGAGTCAAGGAGATGCCATGTAGCTGCAAAAGGAGAAAGACTCCAGAAACTTACCAGTAGGACACAGCCTTGTGGTGATACACAGATCAATAGAAATGGGTTAATTTAAGATGGAAGAGCTAGCTAGGAATATGCCTAAGCTATTGGCCAAACAATGTTGCAATTAATATAGTTTTTGTTTGATTATTCAGGTCTGGGTGGCTGGGAAATAACCAGCACTCTCCGTTTACACTAAGCATTGTACTTAGGTGATGCTGGTCCCAAACCATCAATATACCCTTGAATATGGAAAAGAAGTGGGTGGTTATTCCCCAGTCTAACTTAAAGGATAATTTAAAAGATGTGCACACCAATAGTACAGGAACTAAGGCCAATTAATAAATAGTACCTTATGAAATAGTATCTTATGAAATGGAAAATCTTCAGTATGGCAAAGGATACCATCATTCAGATGAAGCAGCAGCCTACAGAAATGGAAAAAAAACCTGGATATGAGGAAAACAATTAGAAAATGGGGCACAGACCTAACAGAGAATTCTCAAAAGAAGAAATGCCAGTGTTAGGCACCAAAGTGTCAACATTTTTACTGTAATCAAGTATTACAGCTCTGGAGCTGCAAAGGGACAGTTCTGGAGGTTGGAGGTTGGAGCTCCACCAGGACAGCTCTGGAGGGAAAGGTACCCTGAATCAGGAAGACAGGTGATACCTGGAGGGGCAAAGGGATATCTCTGGAGCTGAGAAGGTGCAATTCTGAAGGGAAAGGTAGCCATACTCATCAGGAAATCAGACTATACCTGAAGCTGGGGTATGGTGGGGGATGGTCACCATGCAGGATGTGGCAATGCTGCTTCTCTTGTAGAGAAGTAGAGAACCCTTACAACTGAACTCTGCTCGGTCCCGTAAGAAAACATACTAGGCGAGCTTGCTTGCTTTGCCTTTCTTTCTTTCTTTCTTTCTTTCTTTCTTTCTTTCTTTCTTTCTTTCTTTCTTTATTTCTTTATTTCTTTCTTTTTTCCTTCCTTCTCTTCTTCTTCTTCTTCTTCTTCTTCTTCTTCTTCTTCTTCTTCT
>JABTXL010001457.1:7426737-7526737 GCA_025134845.1 Neodon shergylaensis | reverse complement strand
GAAGAACCAGTAGTCATAAACATGTGAAAAAAATTTAAGATCAACCTCCTGGGTAATACCAATTAAAACTATGCTAATATTCCATCTCACTCCAGTGAGAGTTCCATCATTAAGAAAATAACAGCAAATGCTCGTGAGGATGTAGAAAAAAGGGAGCCAGCCCTTCTACACTGCTGGTGGTGGCACAAACTAGTCCAGCCACTGTAGCCATCAGCATAGCGTTTCTCACAAAACCAAAAATAAACTGTGTGATCCAACCACCCTGTTTCCGGTTACCCCCCAAAGGACACTCCGAGAGCACACCGCAGTGACATCTCCACATTCACATTTTTGGTGACCATAGTCACCTTAACGAAGGCATAGACCAGCCTCAGTGTCAATCAGCAGACAGACAGTCATAGAAAAGATGGCGTATGTACGTGATGGAGGCATTTTTAAGACTTGCTTATTTGTTTTCTGTGTATGTGCTTATACTAGCATGTATATGTGTGTCACATGCATGTAGTGATCATGGAGGTCAGAAAAGGGCACTGGATCCCATGGTTGAGTTAGTGGTGACCACGGGCACACAAGTCTTGTTTCCGGAAAAGTGAGTGCAGAGCCTCTCTAAAAGCAAGTGCTGTAACTGCTGAACCATCTCTCCATCACCCACAAAGTTGGATACAGTATACAGGAAGCAGAATTTAGGAAGCTATACTGTATTGTTGTGTGTGTGTTGTTGTTGTTATAAAAGGATAAATAGCCTGGCCTTTTATTTCCCTATAGCTATATTTCATAGCAGAAGAGTATAAAATGAAAATATCTGGAGAACTATTATTAAAAGAACTAGAAAGAAATTTAAATATGGGTTTTAATATTCAGTCAGATTATCTTTCAAAAGACATATAAAACCTCAAGAAATATTGTTCCTTAGAGGATTTCTCAAGGCAGCTACTATGAGCTGAAGAAGACAAGATGGAGCCCAGCACACTGAGCTGACAGCACACTAAGAAGGAAGCAGAGGCAGGTGTTGGGGTGACAGAAGGGAACATCTGTCCCCTGGCAACAAAGAAAGGCAGGAACCAATGGAAACTTGTGAGGGAGGAAGGGGTAGGTCAAAGGTCGAGGGGGTGGGGTCAGATCTATGACATCATCTGTAATCCCTGGAGTCAAAGGGTATCTTTTAATGCTGGCAGATCAATTGATAGATGTTTGAGCATATTTAACAATACAAAGGTAAACAAGAAGAGAGATAGCACTATTGACTGAAGTGATTTGGAGGAAGAGAGGGCGGGCAGTGGAAACAAGTCACTGTTAACCTTGCTGAGAGTCCAAGAAGAGAAACTGATAAATCAACACTAGAGCCCAGAGTTCCTAGCCGATCATTAGAGGAGGCTCATGGAGGCCCTATGCTGTTTTGCAATAGCTCTAAGCTATTATTTTCCCCTCTAGAGCATAGACAGTTGCTAACAAAAGATGAAATTGCTTACATTTTAGCAGAATGAAAGCCATAGTGCTGGCTATCTCAGCTATACACTTTCAGTTCACTGTCTTTTCAGGTCTACCTTAGTATGTAAAGCTGTAAAAGTTCTTAATTTTATTACAGCTCAACCTTGAAAGACATGCTGTTTTAGTGGTCTATATAACCACATGGGAGGAACACAGAACACCATTAGCCCCACCAAAGGTCAGTGATCTCAAGGTACAGCACTTGGACAGTCATTTCTCTGGTAGGAAGAGCCAGCTTCTCTCTCCAAGAAACACAATCTTTACCTGAAGGAATAATGGTCAGTCAGTGATTGATCTGATCCAGTATGTAGCAGACCTGTTTTTGAAAATAGACCAACTCTCCACATTCAAGAGGAAACCATCAGCCAAAGCCATATCTGAAACACTGGAAAAGTGTTATCTTCTACTTTGGGCTTGGCAGCTTTCTGCTACTTAAGGGATTCTTCTGATGAGGCCACTGGTGATATTAATAAGTACCTTTCCTACTCCTTAACAAGATATGTCAATATTTAGAAGATCTGAATATCAGTGAACCAATATTTTCCTATTGCCCACTACATACGTTTTACATGGGAATGTGAACATAAGAAGAGGTGCATCCAGAACTCATAGTCCAGCCTCGTCTTAGCATCACTGAACACAGAAATTCCATCAACAATGTCTAAGATGCCAATAAAGGAGGTACTGAAGGGCCAATTCCTGGCTGCAATTTAATAAAATGTAGAGAAGGATGTTTACAATTTTCTGGAAAAAAAACAAAAAGGAACCTGCTAAGATCCACTTTGCATCTGTATCTGTGAGATCAGATGTCTTCCCAAATGCATTAACTAAGCCAAGGCACAGTGAGAGACTTCATACAGAAACACATCCATGGTGACAGATTGGTCCGTAGCAGGGCTTCTGTCACTGTGAGTTATCTGTTTGAAATACATTATTTTTAAAATCTAAGCTACTTTTAATGTCTAAAAGGGTTTATTGCAACTTGGAAATTAATAAATAAATATATATTTAAATATCTTAGTTGTATTCTTAAGAACTATTTTAGATATAGCCCAAATAAACACAAAGCCTTTGAGACTCTCTATAATTTTTATGACTATCCCTAAGTTCAAGGTACACATACTAAAAGATAAGCATAACAATAAGTTAAGAGTGTTAAAAAGATCAACAGTTGAAAATTCCACTCTTGGGAAAGTAAACTTTAAAATACAGAGTATATCTAAAAGCTGGTATTGTTTACTTCTGGATGTCGCTCTTTGACTACAAAGGGGCAGCCTTTCTGGCTTTCATGGGTTCAAACAAGAATTACCTTGTGGCGGAGAGCTAGCTCAGTAGTTAAGAGTGCTGGTTGCCCTGGCAGAAGATTGGTGTTTGGTTTCTAGACCCCATGTCCAATGTCTTACAAAGTGCCTGTTCCTAATTTCCATGATTCTGGTAGGCCTCTGGAGGCTTTACTGGGGGAATGAAATGTACAGGCCTGCTCTAAATAGTTGTCAGTTAAATTAGAAAACTTATCACACCAGAGAGAGAGAGAGAGAGCTGAAAGACTAGAGGAGTAAGATGAAAAGAGGGTGAGGGAGAGAAGGGTGGTAGAATAAGGTTTGGTGACTGCATTCATTACTTCTATAATAATTGTGACAAAAGATAAAATAATTGTGGTAAAAGATAAAAGTTCACCTTGACAGTAGAGATCTTGCAGCAGAGTGAGGTGGGCGGTCACACCACATTCTCTGGCAGTAGAAGACAGGAAGTGGGGCTGGGCTATTATAAGGTCTGAAGACCCACCACTGTAACTCCCTTCCTATCCTGGAGTTCTGTTCTGCCCCTAAAGGTTCCACAACCTTTCAAAAACGGTGTCAGTACCTGAAAACCAAGTGTTTAAAAGCACATTTGTGAATGAGAAATGTTCCTCATAGACTTAGGAATTTGAGTAATTGGTTCCTAGTTGGTGACCCTGTTTGGGGAGACTTTGGGGTGTGGCCTTGCAGAAGGAAGTATGTCACCGGGGTGGGCTTTGAGACGGTATGGATATAGATATATTATAGCCTCATCCTACTTCCAGTTCTTTTTTTCTACTTAGGGATTGTGATTAAAGCTCTCAATGCATCCTGACCACATTCATGTCCCCATCTTCCCAGGTCCACTCCCTCCCTTGGGCAACTCCCCCCAAAAAAGAAAAATACCAAGTCCAATTTGTGTTGCTAATATACTCACTGGGGCATGATCATGGTGGATTCTGGAACCCTAAGCCAAAATAGACTCTTCTGTATGTTGCTTTTGGTCATGGTGTTTTATTCCAGTGATAGGGCTGCTTCACATGTGAACCATAACGGGGACACAGATGACACAAAGAACACAGAGACTGTGCTGAATGGATGTTCTCTGCTGCTTGGTCCCTTCTGCATACATGCTATGCAGCAAAGAACACAACAACTTTGCTCCTTCACAAGCTGTGATATGTTTTTAAGGCATGGTTTTCTCAAGCTACTTTGTTTAATCCTATCATTTCAAAGTGGTTTAATTACTATTTCCCACCGCTGGTAAGCAGAACCTGGTGTAGGAGGATCTTCTGTCTAGGTGTTACTTTCATTGGTTAAATAAAGAGACTGCCTTGGCCTAGTTGATAGGGCAAACTTAGATAGGTGGGGAGACAGAACAGAATTCTGGGAGGAAGAAGGCAGTGTGGCAGATGCCATGGCCCTCCTCTCCGAAATGGACACTGGTTAGACTCATGCCAGTAAGTCACACATTAATGGAGATGGATTAAACGAATATGTAAGAGTTAACCAATAAGAGGTTAGAACTAATGGGCCAGGCAGTGATTTAATTAATACAGATTTCTGTGTGGTTATTTTGGGGGTTAAGCTAGCCAGGGGCCAGGAACGCAGCCCCTTCACATGGCAGGTCACAGCCTGCTCCCCTTTTACAACGAGAACCAATCTAAAAGTCATCTTCTAACATCTAAAAGATTTGATGCCCTTAGTATTTTTACAGCACCCCTAGCTATGCCACTTGTAAATGCAATCATGAAGACACACACACAGACACACACATACAGACACACACACATATATAAAACAACCAAAATGTAAGGCTACTGCAGAAGCAATAACACTCTGTGTATGGGCTGGTGCTCCCATAAATTCTACCATAAACCTACAGGAAAGACAGATGAGCCAACCAAGGCTCAGCAAATCCTGCTGTCTTATTTGGTAGCAGGGGATTTTCACTCAGGTGACTTCTGCCTGAGCTCATGGCCCATCCTGTACTGGCAGCTTTACCTGAAATTGCACTTTTGTTCTTTCTTTAAAGTCCTACTCCGGTTTGACCTGGGATCCTGTACTCACTTCAGACTTGAGTGCAGGACAGACATGCATGTTTTGTCTTCCAACTTTCGCTCTATAGAGAAGGAACTTTCTTGTATGAACAATGAATGCATCCCTAACCATTCATCACTAATTGCTTCAGCATCTTTCCTTGTAGAACTCATGAGAACAGAGCCCATGACTTGCTTCTGAGCTTGCAGGATTCTACATCTTCAAACTATGAAGATGGCCGTGTCTCATTTCTCAGTCCTGGTCTGAAGTTTGTAACCACAGAACACAACTTCATAATTTCCATGAACCCCGCACCAGAATTTTTGAATAGGAAAGAAAGTTCAATGTGTCTCATTTCTCAGTCCTGGTCTGAAGTTTGTAACCACAGAACACAACTTCATAATTTCCACGAACCCCGCACCAGAATTTTTGAATAGGAAAGAAAGTTCAACGTCAATTCTAATGATGAAGATTTAAGATAAAATCCCATTTGCTATGCACATTTGATTTTGTGGTTCATAACAGATTCTTAGAGTAATCAGGATTCTCTTGAGGAAAATTATAGCAACAGAATGAGATACGGACTGCGGTCACATTGCCTGAACTTAGTGAATGCAGTCTAGAGAACGCAAACCTCACTCTGTATACTGCAACACGTGATGCCTATCAGGAAACAACAGAGAGCCAGAATGTGAATATGAACGTTTGAAAACTAAATTAGAAACAGGTTTGCAAAAAAAGAGCACTGTGGACCCAGAGAAGTCATTATTCTCTCTAGGCTGTGAAAGAAATTTAATTCTATCTGCTTCCCGATTTCAAAAATCAGCATTGTATTATCTTTAATAGGCCTGCCACAGCAAGGGAAATTCAGATTTGACCAAATGTCTATACAAAAATGTGAGGTGGAAATATGTATAATATCAGTTTAGAGACACAGCACAGCTAGTTGGTCAAGTGTGTGCCAAGCATGGGAGCAGCCCTATGTGGGATAGCTTTTGCAAGTCTACTTGTGAAAGCTTCCTCAATGCATTTGTGGTGAGCCTGTAACTCTTGGTAACAAAAAGCACTGCTGATGAGTTTAAAACAAGCAGCTGGGCCGCAGCAATCCTCTCTAGAAGGCGAGCTAAGGTACATTCCTTTGACTGCTCCTCACACAGGCCTGCGCCTGCAGTAGCAGCTGGGAACCAGCAGGAGCCAGTGCATTAGGAAGTGGAGAAAAGCATGGAAATTTCAAGTTTCTCCTCTTTTGAAGATTGTTTAACTTGTGTCTGTCCCATCATCAATCTGAAAAAGAGGAGAGGGTGTGGAAGAGAAGTGAGAGACGGCTCAAAAGACAAGATGTGCTGTTCTGTAGAAATGAATCAAGACTTTTGCCTTTCACAGTCTCAAATTCAATATCATAAAATTAAACATAAAGAATTTTTTCACTACCAGAAAAATACTGTGTCCTCACGTATACTTAATAAAAAGAGCACTTGAATTAGATACTACTGAAATCACTTGCCACCCAAAGCAAAGCATCAAATCGCAAACTTGCCAAGATAAAACACAGGCTATCTTCAAAGGGCCAACAGTGAGGCCCAAAGTCAATCTCGCTAAAGAATGGATGCCACAAAATTACGGGAATGTGTGCCACAATGTGTTTTCAATTGCCTAAAGAAAATAACACTGACCTAAAGAAAGATTCTAATAAATGTTCAAGCTTGAGACCTGTCTCTGGAATGTGCCAATCTCAAAATAGACAGTCAACAAAACACCTTTGGGGGCAGATTCAAGTGAAGGTTTCAAGGAGCTCACACTGATTTCAATCTTAGTTGTAGTTGAAGATGGGTCTGAGCTGTGGCTCTCCTGCCTCTACCTTCTGACTGAGTTATAGGCTGCTGCTAAATCTTCTCTCAGCCACAGGCCATAGGCATTAGCATACATCAGTGCCACCTGGGGGCATTCTTACTCCAAAGGGGCTGCATCCACCCCCCAGATCAACCTTGAGTACATGGGGGCTCCACATCCATCCGGATGGCTCGAGAGCTGCAGCTCAGCCTCCTACTAAGGGCTTCATGACAATGAGCTTGGCAAACAAAATAACTAATATTTTTAGAAAAGAATGATTTACTAAAGGCAGCACAAAAACAAATGGGATAGTTTTATATTTATTTCCAAACTTAGATCCTTCAGAAACTTTATTGAAGGAAAATCCCAGACCCAAACTGCTTTCACCTGAGAACTCTTTCAGCCAGTGTAGGAAAATATTCCTCCAATCTGAACCCACTGCCACCTCCCACCCACACACACCAGAGGATTAGTGAAAACAATGAACACCCTTCACAGCTTCTCTTTCAAGGGTAGCACATTATTAAATGTATGCCTGAGAGGACTGGGAGAAGTAAGACAAAAAGGAAAACTCTCAGAAACACAACCCTCCCCCCATTCCTAACATAAATGAAGCAAATGTTAACAAACTTCATTTAGAGAGGGGTGGAGGGTGCAGGGAGAGGAGTTGGGTAGCGCAGAGAGTAGTGAAGAGAGAGGGAGTGAGGGGAAAGGGAGGGGCAGTGTAGCATGGATTCTAATTGGTCTTAATACTAAAAACATGGAGTCAGATATTAGGGGGTGATAGCAGCCACTAGAGAGTTCTTACCTCTACCAGTGCTCAGACCAAAGGAGCGATTCTGTCCTCATACTGCCTCCTCTGACTGCATCTCAGACTGCTTCCTCAGACTTCATTAAGCCCCTATCTTCTTCTGCCTTGTATTCCTCTCGTCACCCAGCCCTATCACTCCTGTCTCCACCTCCCTAGTGCTGGGATTAAAGGCCTGTGATCCCAAGTGCTGGGATCTCCTTTGTGTGAGCTCTCTTTCTCTTTTAGACAGATTTAATCTCAGGTAGCCCGGGGTGGCCTTGAACTAAAAGAGGACTGATGGACATCTGTACCCTGAGTCCTGGGATTAAAAGTGTGCTCCACCACTGCCTGGCCTCTAGTGGCTTAGCTCTGAGCTCTGATCTTCAGGCAAACTTTATTTGTTAAAACACAAACAAAATATCACTACAGGGCAGGGAGAGTGAGAGTGAAGAAAGAGAGGGAGAGGGAGGGAGAGAAGGATAGAGAGGAAGGAGGAAGGGGAAAGGGAGCAGTGAAGAACAAGTCAGGGAAGTGGGGAGAAAGTAAGAAGAAGTGAAAGGAAGAGGGGGAGGGGGAGAGGAGAGAGAGAAAAGAAATGTAGGGGGTAAGAGTAAGGGAATAAGGGGAGAGAAAAATGTCCCACTGACAGCAATAAGTAAATTAGCAGCTTTAGATGGTTTCTCTGGGGGACTGTGATAAGTAACACAAATTATACCTTCATCCCTGAGTAGCCATGATATGTAACTAAATGATTTATTTATTGACCCCCTCATTTAGTAAAATCACCTCCAGCATCTAACAGTCTGCCCTGCATATCTCTTCAGCTCTCAGCAACCATTCCCTGTAGCTTTAAATGTAGTCCCCAAATCCAGCCCCATTCTGTTTCCTCTCCCTTCACAGCTTGTTCATGGTCCACCAAGACAGCCAGGCATTCCCTCGTATAAACTCCTATTTTTTAAAAAATGTCTGCCTTCATTTCATTGTCTGACAAAACCCCAACTCTAGTTTAACTGTATCCTGCACACCAGGATAGCCCCCAAACACCTGTCTTGCTAATCACTCTCACTTGAGGTTACTAAACATACACCTAGAGAAACATCCAAATTACTCTGCACCCTCGTCCTCAGGGGACTGTCCTCCTCCGTGGTGATGGTTTTGCAAGTGCAGCAGTTCCTCCAATCTCTGTTCTTACCTCCATCCACACAGCCTCAGACGTGATTTCCCATCGTCCAATGCTAACAAAAGAGACCTGAAGTGTTATAATACGAGCGGCTGGCTACGTTCTGCCACCCGGCCGCCCGCATGGCTAGCTTTATACCTGAAATAATTACACGGAAACTGTATTGTTTTAAACAGTGCTTGGCCCATTAGTTCCAGCCTCTTATTGGCTAGCTCTTACATATTAATCTAACCCATTTCTAATAATCCGTGTAGCCCACGAGGTGGCTTACCAGAGAAGATCTTAACCTGCATCTGTCTGGAGTGGGAGAATCATGGCGACTCCCTGACTCAGCTTCTTTCTCCCAGTATTCTATTCTGTTTACTCCGCCTATCTAAATTCTACCCTATCAGAAGCCAAGCAGTTTCTTTATTACTTAACCAATGAAACAACAGATAAAAAGATGACCCTCCTCCATCACTGAAGATGACACCATCATTTTCTCTCACTAACTTCTCCAAGACTTGCAACGCTCCAAGCGCATAAACTCTTAGACAAAACCAGCTCAAACATCATTGTGATGGTGGAGTATCCCAGTTGGAAAACAGCAATAGTAGCAACAGCACCTGAGAAGTGGTAACAAGCTCAAATCACTAGACCTAGCACTTTAGAAGCCAGGGAAGACAGAGCCAGCCATCTGCGCATGCTCTGTGCTATCCAAGTGCTTCTGATGTATGCACAAATTTGAGTTGTGCCTTTGGAAGTTGCTGATTTAACCGTGCCTAAAATCTTGATCAAAACACAGGAGCAAGGGTTAGAGATGGCTCAGATATTAACTGTACATGTCACTCTGGCAGAGGACCTGTGTATGGTTCCCAGGGGCCACATTAGCCAGCTAACAACCACATGTAACCACAACACCAGGGGCCGGATGCTCTCTTCTGGTTTCCATGGGCATCCACACACACTTGCAGGAATAATATAAATCTTAAAAATAGAACAGAAGCCAATCGAGGTAGACAAACCTTTAATCCCAGCACTTGGGAGGAAGGCAGTAGTCAGGGCCAGACTGGTCTACACATTGAGTTCCAGGGCAATCAGGGCTATAGAGAGAGAGAACCTGTCTCACACACTAAAACAATAAAAGATAACACAAGAGCAGAGGGGCATAAAAATGAATATTTAAGTGTGCATGATTTTCTCATGAAGTCTACATAGACATGAATAAAAAAACAGAGCAATAGTTTTAGTATCAATTACCTTAGCATCTAGGGCAGCTTTGCTCTCAATTGTTCTCATTTCATGTTTCCAGGTATTATTTTCTAAATCCGTCTTGTCTAATAATGTTTCCTTCCAATGATGAAATCTTCTAGGTCACATGATACTTCTAAGTCTTCTTTTTTTTTTTTGCAAAATTTTGGTAATGGGCTAAAACTAACAAAAGCTAAATATGCACATAAAAGGCAATGGCTTTTAAACCTCTGGTGCACAAGACACTAAACTTAAAAGGTAATTGGAAACATTATAGTTTCTATTACTACAGCCCAGAGTAGAATTCTGTGCGCTTAAATTGGACTTTTAGGATTCCATTAGATGTTAATTTACACTTGAAACATCTAGGGCATTTAGTGTTATAAACTTTGAGGCCAAGAAAATGTTCTTAGTATTTATATGTTAAGAGAAAGTAAGTCAGAATGGTAATAAAAAGGAAATATTCTGTTTATGTGTTCCCTAGATTATATATAGCATTACAATTTGAGAGTATGCCCAGAGTTTCAGAGCCTTGGATGCATAGATCAAAGATGCCCTGTGTACACCATCCCATTTTGTGTATATCATTTCAGACACCCAATTTCCCTTGACCGAGGTGAGGCTGCCTGCATGATTTCTTTATCGCAGCGTGTATTAAGTTAGCATGGCCAACCCTGCATCAGAGATCTCCACGCTTTTCTTAGCTTCTTCTGATTTCTCCCAAAAGGACAAATGGACTCAGCCTTTTTTGAAGAGGGTGCCAGTTAGAAGTCAGTGTGATGCCGGGCGGTGGTGGCACACGCCTTTAATCCCAGCACTCGGGGGGCAGAGACAGGCGGATCTCTGTGAGTTCGAGACCAGCCTGGTCTACAGAGCTAGTTCCAGGACAGGCTCCAAAGCCACAGAGAAACCCTGTCTCGAAAAACAAAAAAAAAAGAAAAAAAAAGGAGTCAGTGTGATGAACCCTCAACTCAAACTGTCCCTTTGAAGTGTGAACTACAGACAGAGTGGAACAAGCTGAAGAAGCATCCTATTGGCCATCTGTATGTAGCCTGGCACTTTGGAAGTTTCAGCCCCTTGCAGTTTTTCTAGATTCCTTACTTCTCTCTTAAATGTTGGACTCTGACCTGTGTAATCTACATTTTCCACGAGCTCAGCCGCTGCCAAACAATACGGGAGGATTGTACTCTAGGTCTCTTTGCACTAAGAAAGTTCACACATTCCAGTGTGAGGTTAGCTTTTAGAACCCACAACGCTGCATTCACATGCACAAATCCACACTCTCTAAAAATAAGCCTTTTGAAAAGGAAGACTGGAGAGATGGCTCAATGCATACTGTGCTTATTCTGCATACAACAGAAAAGAGGAGCTTGGGTCTAAGCGCAAACATCAGGCAGCTCACCGCTGCCTGTGACTCCAGGTCCAGGATATCTGATGCCCTCTTCTGATGTCCCTGAATCGTAACTCGTGAGCCCAGAACAAGACATAGCAACAGCACGGTCCTAACAGTCAGAACAGCCTCACTAAGAAGTTATATTATGAAATCGCACTGTTTTTCCCCCAAATGTTTGCTTTTCATGATCTCAGATTCAAAAAGCATAAACTTGGAGTAATTTTTATTATATTTTCCCCCTAAAACTACCACTGTTTCCTGGTGTTTAAATCCAATACCTAGGCTCAAAGATTGGGTACAGATACATTTTAAACCCTGGAGTACTAAATGCTATGAACAGGTATCTGGTAAAGGCCGGTAATGACGGCTTTGTTTCCACAGATGGTGCTGGTTTATTAGAGTGGAAATTCGCCAATAAGTTTGCCAGGTACCTTCCCACTCAACAGAGGAACCTGTGTGAAGTCCGACCTTGTATTACGCCAGTCAGTGATAACTTAACTCTGACTCCCTTGTACAGCCCATTCTGACCAAATCCACCACTCCCCTTATCTCTGAAACTTCAGTTTTCCTGAGAGCAACCCTAGCAACATACAAAGAGTTCCTTGGAGAGAAAAAATACTTTATTCACCTTCAGTTTGCTTGCATTGTTGCCAAAACCTTTTTCTTTTCATAAGATAGACAACCTGTATTGGCCAATTGAAATAGGTAGGAAATACCTATAAAACTAACTAAATGTATCCAACCACATTCCCTGCCAGACCACAGGGAAGTCATTTAACTTATCTTTATTCGGGTTGGCCAACTGCTAAAGAGGATAATAAACTTACTTTGAATGGGTCAGTGTTGAAGTACAAAGAAGTGTTAATATAATTTATCATTTGTCTGTTTGGAGGGATGTAAAGCGAGACCCTAGCGCTTCATAAGGTCGATAATGTTATGGAGTTGAAAGGTTTGAAGTCACTGTGGCAGTTTGTTCCTTCACTGAGCCAGTGACCCTTGGCTTTCTTCCACTCCCTATTTATGTCTAGAATTCCCCCTGATGCTTTACCAAACACCTTTGCATGTCAGAGCATGGCAAAATCAAAATCCATCCCCTCTCTCTCCAACACCCCAGCCCTGAAGATGTTGGTAGATAACCTGACCTTTTCCAGGTAGATGTTTCCATCTGAGACTCTGAAGTTGGATTAAGTAAAATTAGAAAAGACATGGTAGGATTCGTTTTGCCAATGGGAACTGAAATTGTTCTTTCCTGGTCGGAATGGGAATTCTGGAACTGTCAGTTATTCTTACCTGATCTTTCACAGTAGAGAAGAGATGGTAGTCCAGGGATTTCATGGGTTATGGGTAATGCACATCTCAACATGTCTCTGAAGACCTCCGGGACCAATGGAAGGAATGAGTTCACGGTCTGTGGCTTCCCATCAGAGTCCCATTTACCACCTGAGCCCTGAAGAACAGCACCTCAAGAAAGTAGATTTGACTATAGCTGGCGCTTCAAGCAATTAATTAAGCCCAGAAAAATCTGCAGAGCCGGAGTGGTGGTCCAGGGTGTAGAGTAGAATGGAAGCCATGCTTGCACTATGGACTTGATTCTACCTTCTGCTCTCCACTCTCAGGACAGGCCAGCCTCTCTCATGCGAGTGTGGTTGCCAGGGCTGGAAAGATGGCGCTGTTAGTAAAATGCTTGTTGTACAAGTATAAGGATGTGTATTTGAAACTCCAGCACCTGAGTAAAAGACAGGTGTCTCGCCACACAACTATAACACCAGCACTGGGAGGCAAGCACGTCCCTGGAACTCACAGGCCAGCCAATCAAGTCAAATCTGTATGTTAAAGGTTCAGGAAGCGGCCATGTTTCAAAAGGTGGAGGAACTGGAGAGATGTCTCGACAGTTATGAGCACTTGCTCTTAAAAACAACCTGGGTTCAGTTCCCAGCACTTAGATGGCAGTTCACAACCATCTGTAAAATAGCATCAACAGTTAAGGGCAAAACCTCAACATATAAAACTGTGGGGTGAGTGACAAAGCCCTCCAATACCTCTTTAAACCTTTTTGGAATATAGTTACAACTTCTTAATATTTTATAGTATTTATTGTATTACATACTACCCATATAGTCTTACCACTTACATAGTTACTTCTGATGCCATTAAAAGATTTACACTTATTTACTCACGTGTGTGTGTGTGTGCGTGCACATGAATGTGCATCATAATAAATGCATGAAGGGGGAGAAGACAACTTGCAGGAGCTGATGCTCTGGATCCACCATGGGAACTCAGGAGACCAAAGCCAAGTCATCAGGTTTGCCAGCTCTTCTTTCACCCACCTCACCAGCCCTATCTCAAATGTCTTTTTGTGACTATATTTTGAGTCAATTGTCATCTCTTTATATATTCCTGAGTGGCTGTGCCTGGAGATGCTCAGTGCTGACAGCTTTGTCACTACCTCCTTGTTCACATATGAACAGTATCACTTAACATGCTGAATAACTAAGTCTGTGTTTTCTTCTTTAAGTTCAGAGAGGACTTCATTAAAATTCCTGTGGCCTTATGCTTCTTCTGTCAAAGGCCCAGCTAGCTATCTTAATGGAATTTGTGATAAGGAAGCATTTAGTTGGCTTCAGAATGTTTTCCTCTCTCCATCAAAGTTCATTTTAATTTTTTTTATTATTTATTGAAAAAAAAATCCCTGCTTCCTCCCAGCCTCCCATTTCCCTGGAGCATCGGACTAAGCTCCCAAAGTCCCAATGAGGATCAAAGTTCATTTTAAATCGGGATATATTTGGGCATTTCCAAAACATTTGTGTCCATGTAAAATTGTCCTTCCTGCCAGGTGTGGTGCTGTACACACCTTTAATCCCAGGCTTAGGAGGCAGAGGCAGGTATATCTCTGAGTTAGAGGCCAGCCCATTCTACAGAGAGAATTCCAAGATAGCCAGGGGCATGCAGAGAAACCCTATCTCAAAAACAATTTCCTTCCTTACATATGTTCTCTAGCATAATATGAAATACATCCAAGGAAAATGGGACTTGTTTGCTAGTGTGATTAGTCCTGATCTTTTTCATTTAGCACTGAATGAATACACCTGCTCCTCACTGTCTTCACCTCTTCAGATCTGTCTCTCTCCACTGGACACGAATCATTCTGTCTCTCTCTTCCACACCCTACCGTATATTTGTACCTTTGGTGGAAATTGTTTATGATACATATGGTCAAATATTTTTTCTTTGTCTTCCATGTCAGTGTAATCAAACAGTGGATTACTGATCAATTAATTAAACAAGCATTGGTTCATTCCCCACTCTTAGATGCTATTCCAGGAGTCCAGAACATAGCAATGGAAAAGAAGGTGATGGTTGAGGCCATAACCCAGGGGTAGAGCATTTGTCTGGTATGCAATCAGTCATACTTGGAAATAAAATATTTTCTAAGCATAAAATGGGATTAAAACTGATCAGGAGAAGATCCACACAGTCTATCTGGGGCTGTCTTCCCTGGGTGGGGAGGAGAAAACACAGGCCCTATTATGGTAAACAAATATACGGTAGGGTGTGGAAGAGAGAGACAGAATGATTCGTGTCCAGTGGAGAGAGACAGATCTGAAGAGGTGAAGACAGTGAGGAGCAGGCTGAGATGAGAGGCTTGCTATCCGGGGCCACTGTGATGTGTAGACAGAGGCTGCTCTCGCTCGTTTCTCAGCTACCCAGACCCGAAATAATCACTCAGAAGCTATATTAATTACAATACTGCTTGGCCTATTAGCTTATGCGTATTTCTAGCTAACTCTTACATCTTTAACCCATCTCTACTGATCTGTGCATCACCATGAGGTTGTGGCCTACTGGCAAGGTTCCACCATCTTTCTCCTGCAGCGGCTACCTGCGTCTCTCTGATTCTGCCTTCTTTTCTCCTCTATCTCTGCTTGTAATTTCTACCTTCCCCTATTCTGTGCTGTCATAGGCCAAAAGCAACTTCTTTATTAACCAATGATAATAAAACCTATTTACAACATACAAAGGGGAATCCCATAATGATATCTAGGCCTGGGCTGCTGCCAAGGGCCATGTCTGGCCCATGGCCCTGTTGCAGCCATTGATAGATTGATGTCTGTGGCTCCTGTTACCACTAAAGGCAGAGTGGACAAGGATAAACAGAGTTGGGCCCACTCATCAATGGCTATACCACTAAGAAGAACTGATCCTGCTTCTCACTGGCTAAAAGCAGGTCCTGCACCTTGCCTGGACTGTAAGAGAGGAGTGACCCTGTAGGAAGGGGTATGGGTATACTGTCCCTAAAGGACTGTGAGAGGAGGCATGGGTGAGGAACAGAAGCCTGCACCTTGCCACCTGTGGCAGGCAGAAGAGCTGGCCTTGAGGTCCTAAGTGCAGGACAGCAAGCCCTGCCTCTCATCAGCTGCAGCAGTCAGGGGAGTGGCCCCTGCACCTTGGCTGGGCAACACAATAGAACTGGCTCTGGTGGCGTAGGTGTGGATGAACCCAAGGGCATGAGAGCAGGAGAACTACCCCACCCCTTGCTGCTTACTGGATAGGGTGAGCCAGTCCTGCAGATCTAAAGCTGCAGAATCTCCATGACATAGGACAACAGGATGTCTAAAAGGAGCCCCAGGGAGGATCCAGTGTCAATAGCATAGCAGAAACTAGAGACTTTGAACTTTGTGCTCATTAGGTATCAGGTAGGAGGCTGTTTAAGGATGATAATTCTAATTTTTCCCTGTAAGCACAGAGGTGCTAAATTTGTTACAAAGTCTGTTAAAAATGACAAGCAGTGAAATAGCTCTAAAATGTTCATCTTTGTATTCACAGGATGAACGGTTTCAGTGTGTGCTTTAAGTGGCAATATTAGTTGAGCTAGTTTCATAGGATGTTCCAAGTTTGTAAGATTTCAATTAAAGGCAGAGATCTCCAATGCTGCTCAGAGCTTGTGCGTCTTTGTGGAGTTTGTGCTTTGTGCTCAGTGGTGCCGCCTGAATACCTCTCGTGCTGACATATTGAACATCTTTATAAGCACTGAAGATCATAAATGATCACCTAATCTATGGCTTTAATTTATCAAGTATTATCAGTGTTTATACTTTACCCAATTTCCTCAGCATTCCAGAGGACATAACTGCAACAACGAAGCAATCTTCAAAGGCCTTCCAGGAGGGTGTTTTATTTATATGTCAACTTTTCCCCTAGAGATGGTGTAAATACTTCATCACTGTCCGGGGAACCAGCCTCCTTTTATATAGATGTATTCTGCACTTCAGTGTAATCTTATCTTGCCATCCGCTGAAATATAAACTTTGTGTTGTTCATAGGTTCATTTTTACTTTGAGGTACTTAGCTCTTTATTTACACATATTCAAACTTTGGTATTTTGCAGTTTATTTAAACACCGAAGAGATATTTCTGATATCAACTTTAAAACTTGATGGTTTGGTTCTCTTATATTTATTGTTTGGCAGACTTGGTGTCTCTAGCACAAGGCTTGCTTTTGCTCATAAATGTATAGTGTTACCAGTTTAACTATAGCCGTTCAAGAAATGTTAATTGCCCCCACCGAAGTGTCCCCAGGCAAATGAGCAGCCGTCATAAGCCGCTGGAGTTTAGAAAAACATCATGTGGTATTTGGACAATGAGGGATGGAGCTGATTTTCAGTGCATAGGCTCCGGACTGAGAAGCAAAGGGGGATATCTGGATGAGCTTGGTTTGCTGCTTCCTCTTCCTCTTTTTTCTCCTCCTCCTTGTTGAGATAGATTTCTACTCTATAGGTCGATTGGCCTCAAACTTGTGGCAGTCATTCTGCCTCAGCCTTCAAGTGCTGGGATAACAGCTGTATGCAGATGCTTGGCTGCCATATCTATAATTTTATTCAATAAATAGAATCAAGGAGAGAGAGAAAGACAGAGAGGGGGGTGAAGGGGTGCGAAATTGACTCTGAGGAAACTGATTAGATATCAAAATTTACATCAGTTAACTTAGAGAAATTGCATAACACAATCAAAAATCCATTTAAGGGGTTGTATTAATGAATTTTTTTACAAGGCATCCTCTTTATTATAACCAGGAAATGTCACAAATTGATGTGACTGATTAGAACTGCAAGCCTGCTTCTCAGCTGGCTTCTAATGATGGCACCATGTGTTTCTCTGCACATCCCACATGGCTTTGCCCCTCTCCATCAAGATATTTTCACTTTCGCCCATTATTACTGTTCCAGTTATGAAGACTTTGGTTTCTTTCCAGATCGTGTGGTAACGGGGGCCAGACAAATGTTTCTGCTTTCGCCTTTTAGGAAAGTCTCTCGTTTTTGGACAAATAATGTACACACTGGAGAACTTTATCATCTTGTGTATGAAATCAGGATGGTGCATATATACTGTCCAGGACAGACTGTTAACATGATGAAACTAAATGTGAATAATGAATTAACGAGGCTTCTGTTTGTCTGAAATAGACTAGGCTCTCCAAATGATGGAGTGTTGTTAACATAGACAATGTCCCAAGTCATGGAGTGTTAACATAGACAATGTTCCTCTCCATCATTTTGTCATTTTAATTGACTTTTTAACAAATTCAATGCCTCTGTGCTTTTAAGGAAAATCAGAATCATCATACTTAAATAGGCTCACCCCTGACATAGAATGGGCATAAAGCAGATACCATTGTCCACACTTTATGTTTTGGTAATGTGGCTCCTGACGGCAAAGCATCCTGGTTATGAATAGGTAAGCCGGGCTGGGAGACTCTTCTGTCAGTAAAGTACTCATGCAAGCATGAAGATCCAAGTCAACCTCAAAACCTATGTAAAAAAGCCAGGGGTAGTGGCATATGCTTGGAGAGGCAGACAAAAGGCTCCCTGTGGCTTCCTAGGCAGCCAGGTCAGTCTCCTTGGTGACATCTAAATGAGTGAGAGACCCTGTATCAAACACATAGACAAGGTGGACAGGGGAATGGCACTAATTTTGGACTTTGGTGATGGGCATGGTCGACTGATAAATAACCAGACCAGCTCAATTCAAAAGATTTTAATAATTGAGGGAAAACTTACATGACCAAATATCCCGCGAAAGCCAGGAGCGCAGGAAGCCAAAGAGGAGGAGACAAACACACATGGATATTTATATGTTTTCTTTGGCCCAAGGGGAACACGACCAAAACAGAATGTGATTGGCTGAGGTTCCCCATCACTTTGGCCTCCGCGCAAACACTCAGAGATGTTACACTTGTACATGTACAAAGGCATTCTCTCTCAAAAAAGAAAATAGAGGAATAAAAACTCGCTGTGCTCTAATCTGGATTTTGTGCCATTTTGTGCCCTTGAGTCATTTCCTCCTTCCATTTAACACAGCATTTAAAGCAGGAACAAGAACATTTACCTCATAAGGTCATGCAGGAGGTGGCTGGCAAGCACCATCTCTACTGGGAAAGGAACAAAAGCCCAAATTTGGCTTCCTTTGCTTTCATTTATTCTTTCTCTTATGCTCCTGAGTGCAGCCTGAGGAGGGAAAACCAAAGACATACTTCACTCGCTGGATCTCCCACGTCTCCCCTCCTCTTCTTCCGGTAGGCATGCTGACATGCCGACAGGAAACTCAAGACACTAGAAAACTCTACTTCTTCAAGTCAGAAGCTGTTACCTCATCCTCTTCACCATGGCATGCTGTAAGCTGCTCCAAGATCAATGAATCTGGGGCTAGATAGAATAAATGTGCTCATCTTGAAGCTATAAAACCAAACATCTATTTATGATCTCCAGTGCAATACCCACATTACAACGGAGACACAAAAGCCAAGTGGTTGAAACAGAAGGCACATTGCTGTTTCTGAAAAAGTGCCCATCTAGGCAATGTTAGGCAACGTAGATCTTGTAGACACAGAGGTAGATCATTTATTAGATATGTCGGGCTCAACTTCACACTTCTCCTTATAGTTTGGTTGTATGTGTTCCTCTCCGGGTTCATGATGGGGCAAAGGGCTGAGAAAGATCTATGAAGAGCTATTCAGCAGTTGTACATACATGGTAGGATATTAATTGGCCACGGGAAGGAGTGATGCACTGTCATTGAGGACAGCATGGACTGAAGTAAAGATCGTGTGATACTAACAAAGTTACAGCAGGCATGCAATGACAAATTCCGTGAGACCTCACTCATACACCAAATCTCAAAATGTTAACTTCGTAGAAGCTGAGAAAAGAATAGCGATGACCAAAGTTAAGAGGGAGTTGTGTACAGGAAGGGATGGGATGCAGGTTAGTGGGTCTTGTGTTCGAATTCGAAACAGCAAGTAGCTCTGGTGTGCCACTGTACCAAGGATGACCACAGGAAATAATGGACTGAACATTTTATAAAGAGGAATAACAGGGACCTGGGGTGATGGCTCAGTCAGGAAAGTACTTACAAGGCAAGCATGAGGACCTGGGGTAGATCCTCAGAGCCTACAACAAAAGCCAGCCACAGAGGCATGTGTTTGTAATCCCGGTGCTGAGGAAGCAGAAACAGGCAGATCCTGGGCCAGCCTGGTCTTCTTGGTGAGCTCCAGGCCAATGCGAGATACTATATCAAAATTCATGACGGAGGGGATTTGAAAAATAACACTTCAAGTTTTTCTGCGGCTTTCATACTTATGCACATACATGTGCACACCACACAGGTGCACACACACATGTGCTTGCGCACATACACACACACACACACACATGAACAGTGCAACCAAAACTATGAAAATGAATTGTGAGGGTTATGACCACACAGAAATGATAAATGTATGAGGAAACATATGTTTAACATGATTTAAACACTATACAATCTATACATGCGTTAAAACATTGCATGGTGTCTCATTAATATATACAATTTACATGGATCAGATAAAAAGTAAATTTATTTAAAATAAGAAATTTCCCTGAGTGTGCCTAAGGCAGACTCACTTTATTTCCTTGCATCTTCTCCCTAAGACATTGAAATGCACCTATCCACAAGGACAGGTTTCTAATTTAATTCCACATTAAGGTCTGTATCACCACGAAGCATGCCACAGTTGATGGAGACTCAACATCTGGTTTTGCACAGCAGTCTCTCAGAGTTAACCACACAGGCTCATGATTAATATGAAGCTTGCCTAACCAGATACTTCCCCATTCTGTCTGAAGTTTCAATCCCTAAGCACATTTTTAAAACACCTTCTAAAACTTATTTGCCAGATTTTGAATTACTCAAACCAATTAAGCAATGAAAAATGTTCTTCTTGATTTATCTCAGCAAGTAACACATTCCAACAGGCAATTTTGTCTTCTCTGCATCTTTTCTTATATCATGACGTGGGGTGTCAGCCTCCACCTTGATGCTCTCTGTGTTAATATGGACAATGAAACAAAAAGGCATAAATATGACATCACAAAGCCTTTATATTAAGTATAGCTTCACCCCTTATTAAATGGAAACTCTTTCGCAGCAAATGGAGACCATTAAAGAAAGTTATAACCGGATGAATTGCAAAGACTAAGTGGCTGTGGGATGCTCATCTATAGCACAACTCCTCTACCTAAGGTACAGGGACCATCACAGAAAAGAGAGTGGGAAGCCTATAAAAACCACAGGACCAGGACATCAACTGCAAGACTGTATCTTCTATACATGATGGGAAGCTGTATTCATCCACCAATTGTCAGTAGTATGGCTGCCTGAACAAACCTGAACTACAAAAACACCAACTGACATGTCATCTAGAATGGGGGAAATCTCACAAGGTTTGATGAAGAGCTACAGACAATTAATACCCATTGAGAGATGGAGCTCTCTGAGGGAGAATCAGTCCTCTCCTGGGATAAGTCCCTTGATAGGTTGTCCAACCACAAGCAATCAGCCCAAAACACAATATTAAATCAACTCAGTAAATTTTATTTATCAATACATATATGTATAAGAATAATAACTAAAGAATAAGAGGACATGAATTTGAGGAGTGAGGATACATAGGAAGAGTTGGGGGATCAATAGAGTAATTACATTGAAATTCTAAAAATATAAATTAATATTAAGAAACAATAAAGTGTGATTCTGATATACAAACTGCTAATTGGTTTGAAAGTGTATAATTAAGATGGTCATTTTACCCCTGAAGCCATTCTCTCATGACACTAAGGGCATCAGCATCACAGCCAATCAAGTCACATAAGAAATGCCTTCCATATTTAGTGACAGTTTGTCAAAGATTCTTTCTTTTTACTTCGAGACAGCCCTTGCTATCCTGGAACTAGCTCCTGTAGACCAGGCTGGCCTTGAACTCACAGAGATCCACCTGCCTCTGCCTCCCAAGTGCTGGAATTAAAGACATGTGCCACCACTGCCCTGCTTGTCACAGATTCTTAAATGAGTCATATTGACTTATGTTTCACTCTCCATGACAGAGATATAAACACAAGTGTGTAACATGCACAGGGATACATCCTTATCATATCCAAGATCAAGGTCAGATACATGTGAGTTCTTGATAGACCTCAAGAGAGATGGTGAGACTGTTCAGTACTAAGCATGCTACACAGTAAATGACTATGATCAGGTTAGAGCAGTATGTACATGAGCTAGATCATCAGGAAAGGGAACTGGGAGCACATGTTATCAGAAAACATTGATTTCCTAACTATGTGACTTTCCCAGATTCTGTTTGCTCTTTTGTGAAATGAGTAGGAAAAGCCAATGTGGATAGTCTGCTGTTGGCAACAGAGTTGCCCTCTCTAGGACATTAAAGGTCCTCACCAGTAAGAAGGATGAGCTGGAAGAAATCGTCTCCATTAGAGAGGGAACAATGCTTCAAAAGAACACAGAACCCAACTGGGTGAAGAGGATGTTGGAAGAAAGGCATCTAAAATAGCCAAGTGTATAACCTGCAGACTGACAGCAACCATTCATGAGATAACACCCTAATCCTTTTCTAAAGGGGTTAGTTTGGTCCTTTAGTTCAAAAAAAGCAGATGTATATTAAACCACTCAGAAAGATAAAGTTTTCAGTGATTAAAATGTGTACCCAACCATATTCTTAGCCATCAAACAAAGAGAGCCCTTAAGCATTTTGGAGAGACATTGTCAGGAACAGGTCCAATGCTATCCAGCCTCTACAGACAAATTCTGTCCCACACATAGAATGGCCATGTGCTAGTTCCCATGAACTACTGTTGCTCTTTTGAAATCTTACCTAATTTTGAACCAAGTCATCTCGATTTTCATTTCATCCTAGGTCTCATCAATTATGAAGTCAGTTTTTATTGCATTAATCATATTTATAATTATCAACAGCTATTTATTTATTTATTCTTTTAGAGTTTTTTTTATTGTGTTCTTGAAGTGAAAATGCATTCCCAGTGTCAAGGGCACCAATCCTCATGTCAACAATTCTTAATTCTATGAGGTTACAGAAAGAGATCTGTGTAGTAGCCGCACATATGCATGAGTTCATTTTTTTTTTCTGCTTTTGAGAAGGGATGCCTTGTATCTGCTCCCAGCTCCTGCTACCTTGAGTTTCCTACAATGGTGGACTGTCATAGGAATTCGGAACTAAATCAATGCTTTCTCCCTTCTGTTGTTGTTGTGAAGCTATTTTTATCACAGAAACAAAGAACGAACTAAAGAAGTAATGACAGAAGCTGGAAGTAATTTCTCATGTTTTATGTTATGGAATTAAAACAGCTATTTAAACCTGCTTTATTTTACTTACTTCATGAAATTCTATGAATTCCTTCTGCTATGCTGTAAATATAATGATAACAACAAAACCTACTCATTAGGCAAAAAGAGTGCATGTGTGTGTGTAAAAGTTTAAAATTTAAAGCATAAATTACAGGAAACCACAAGTAGGTCTGTAAGTGTGGATGTGTGTGGATGTGTAAGGATGGATGGGAAGAACAGGAAACCAGACAGAGGCCCAGACCAAAGGTTTAAGTTGTAAGCTAGATGCTGAAATTTATCCTGAGTGCTCCTTACAGGTTATCAAAAGGTAATTAGGACAGAGGGATTGGATTCACCTAAGAGACCCACTTTGGAGTATGTCAGTGGTGGGAAGATCTACCCAGAATGTAGGCAACACCAACCTATAAGCTGAAGACCTAGACTGGAAAAAAAACTGAGGACAGGATGGAACCAGTATATCTCTTTGCAGTGTGAATGGAATGTGACCAGTTGCTCCCCGCTGCTACTCACAAAATTTCTCCTCCATGATGGAAAATATCTCCCAATCTGTAGCACAAAATAATCCTTTCAATCTTTAAATTCCTTCGGTGTTCCATATTTGCCAGGATTCATGAGAAAAAATGGTAGATAAACGAAGGCAGAGAGATGAAATGGTTAGACATAGTGTAGAGAAGAATGGCAATAAAAATGAAATGGGGGATATTTCTGAAATTTATGTCTTGGGAAAAGGCAATGTGGAAGTGCAGTTGGCTCTCATGGTCCTTTGGAGGAGACACTCATAGAAAATGCCAGGCTTCACAGGGAGTTTTTATGAGCAACTACTAAGGCAGTAATACTGGGTTGTGTTCATGGAATGTGGAAACTGAAATAGACCTCTTCTCAAGAAGAGCAGGGTGCAGTAAAGTAATGACACTGAGTGTTACACCCTTGGTGATGAGAACAAAAGAGGAACTCGTACCCTTTCTAAAGGACCCATAGAGCTTTCTAGAGAGAGAGAAGATGCTGTGTCTCAGAGGAGTTCCCTCAGATGAGACTCACAGGCTTGAAGGAGTCAACCAGACATAGGATGAGATCTTTTGAAAGGAAGTGTTTATGTAAGATATACATCATATACAAGGAAATACGAGTTTGCATTGGCTCATTGGCTGTACAGAGTCCAGGGGAGAAATGAAAAGAGAATGAGCTGGCGCAAAGCCTGTGGAGATGGCAAATATGGGAATCACAGTCTAGAGTACAGGAACTTCTATAGGACTCGTGTGTCATTAACAGTCAAACGGCTCCGCCAGAAGAAGGGGGAGTTATTGTCCCTCCTTGTCCCTTCAACTCCCTTCTGCTACAGTCGCAAAGACCTTAGATTATGGAATTCAGCTACATTGTTATTGTTAGATCTTAAGATAGCGTTACCAGCTTGCACTCCCACCAGCAATGCAGGAGTGTTTCCTTTACACCACAACCTTTTCAGCATAAGCTGTCATCAGTGTTTTTGATCTTGACTATTCTTACAGGTGTAAGATGGAACCTCAGAGTTGAGTTGTTTCAATTTGTATTTTTCTGATGACTAAGGATGTTGAGCATTTCCTTAAGTGTCTTTCAGCCATTTTAGATTCCTCTGTTGAGAGTTCTCTGTTTAGGTCTGTACTCCATATAGTAATCGATGGTGTAAATCTAAAATGATCACAAGTGTGTCCACTCACACTGCCATCCTCTCAACCTAAGACAGGCACACTAAGATCCCAGCATAATCTTGATTATTCAAGTATAGTGCCAGATATACTGCCAGTTGTTCATATGTCCTCATCAGACAATTGCTTTCGTGTTTCTTGTACAAGACATTGAAATTTCATTTTGCTCTACTCAAAATCAAGGTATTCCACTATGGAAATCACAAGATTTCACTTGGAAAACATCTTAATGATTACACAGTCCAAATATTTAGAACACTATCTGAGTTTAGCCCATTATTTCCAAGGCTGAGAATGCAGCTCGGTGGAAAAATGTTTGCCTAACATGTGTGTATGTATGTATGTATGTATGTATGTTGGAGGCTTCTCATTCATTCCCTGCTACCCAGACTCTAAATGATCACAATGAAACTATATTAATTGCAACACTGCTTGGCCAATAGCTTAAGTGTATTAAGTGTAATAAGCTAGTTCTTATATTCTAAAGTAACCCATCTCCATTAATCTATGCATCACCACACAGTTGTGGCCTACTGGCAAAGTTTCAGCGGGCTCCAGTGGTGGCGTCTGTCTCCAGTGACAGCTACATGGCTTCTTACTGACTCCCCCTGCATTCCGAAAAGTTATGTCTACTGTGAATGTCATTGGTTAATAAGTTATTTTGGCCTATGACAGGGCAGAATAGAACTAAGTGGGAAAACTAATATGAATGCTTCTAGAAAGAAGGCAGAGTCAACAAGATGCCATGGAGCCATCATAGGAGACAGACATGTGGGAACCTTGCTGGTTAACCAACAAGCCTCCTGATAAAATATGAAACAATAGAAATGGGTTAATTGAAGTTATAAGAGCTGGTTAATAAAAAGCTAGAGCTCATAGGCCAAGCAGAGATTTAATTAATACTATTTCTGTGTGGTTATTTCAAGTCTGGGCAGCCAGGAATGAATGAGCAGTCTCCGCCAATGTGTGTGTGTGTGTGTGTGTGTGTTCCACCTCTGGCACTACAAAATATTTCATACATGTAATCTATTTCATGAAATGAACAGTAGGGAATAAGACAATTTGCTACATGCCTTCGTAAGTTTTAATTCCCAATTCTAGGAATTAAGATTTTGAGAACCTGGGACCAGAGTTGCACAACTATTTCACAGACCCACATTCTATCCAATTCATTCTTATTTGTCAAGTTGTAAAGTCAAGGTGAATTTATTTCTTCTCCATTGAAATGTCTCTTGCATTAATGTAAGAAGGATGCTCTGGTGACATTAGCCCTGGGCTGCTTATATTTTGGCTGGATTCTGTGTTGGGAAAGAAGAACACAGCTTACAAGGAGTATGAACGTACGTGGTAAGAGGGATGCCTAGCCATGGGGAATGAAGTCACTTGACTTCCTGATGTGGGAGAGTCTTCTGTTTTGTGTTGATTTCATTGGTTAAATAAAGAAACTGCCTTGGCCCTTTGATAGGACAGAAAATTAGGTAGGCAGAGTAAACAGAACAGAATGCTGGGAGAAAGAAGCCTAGTCAGGCAGTCACCATGATTCTCCCACTCCAGACAGACGCAGGTTAAGATCTTTCCTGGTAAGCTACTTGTGGTGTTACACAGATTATTAGAAATGGGTTAACCAATAAGAGGCTATAGATAACGGGCCAGGCAGTATTTAAAAGAATACAGTTTCTGCCCAGTGTTACTGGTACTGTAAGAACAAGCTGTACCCAAAGTCTCGATTCTGCCGAGATGTCCCTGATGCTAAAATCGGCATCTTTGACTTGGGACAGAAGAAGGCAAAAGTTGATGAATTCCCGCTTTGTGGCCACATGGTGTCAGATGAATACGAACAACTCTCTTCTAAAGCTCTGGAGGCTGCCCATATTTGTGCCAACAAATATATGGTAAAGAGTTGTGGCAAGGATGGCTTTCATATTCAAGTGAGGCTTCACCCCTTTCATGTCATCTGAATCAACAAGATGTTGTCCTGTGCTGGGGCTGACAGGCTCCAGAAAGGCATGCGTGGTGCCTTTGGGAAGCCCCAGGGCATAGTGGCCAGGGTTCACATTGGCCAGGTCATCATGTCCATCCGCACTAAGCTGCAGAATAAGGAACATGTGATTGAGGCTCTTCATAGAGCCAAGTTCAAATTCCCTGGCCACCCGAAGATCCACATCTCAAAGAAATGGGGCTTTACTAATTTTAATGCAGATGAATTTGAAGACATGGTTGCTGAGAAGCGACTCATTCCTGATGACTGTGGGGTCAAATATATTCCTAATCGTGGTCCCCTGGACAAGTGGTGAGCCCTACACTCCTGAGGGCTTTCGCGGTGCTCTCCTGTACCCTACCAAATCATGTTCAGTAATAAATCTCACATCCAGTCTGCTAAAAAAAAAAAAAAAAGAATACAGTTTCCGTGTAATTATTTCGGGGCATAAGCTAGCCAGGCGGCCGGGAGCTGGGGCGGCAGGGAAGCAGCCCCTTGCTCCTCACTACGACGTCCCAAACCAGAAACTCACATATCTTCTCAGATCTTATTTTGAATAATGTATCATGAGATACTATTTAAAAACCTAATTCTACACGCAGAACCACCTGGTTTTAAAAATTCAGCTGAGTGCTGGAGAGGTGAATTGGTGTTGGTGCAGACTGCTTGTTCATTTCTGGCAATCCAGAATGGAATAACCACATACAAAACTGTATTAATTAAAACACTGCTTGGCCAATCACTTAAGCATATTGCTAGCTAGCTCTTATATCTTAAATTAACCTATTTCTATTATTTTATATTTTACCACGAGGCTCAGGGTTTACCAGTAAAGTTCTCGGACACATCTGCCTCCTCCAGCAGCTACATGGCTTCTTCCTGACTCTGCCTTCTTTCTTCCTCTAACTGCTTGGAATTTTTACCTGGCTCTCTATTCTGCTAAGCCACTGGTCAGAACAGCTTTATTTATTAACTAATAGAAGGAAAACACATATACAGAATGACTTCCCACACGAAATCAACATTTAAGTATATTTGTTGCCCTTGTAGAGGACCCAAGTTCACTGCTTAGCATCCACATGACTGCTAACAATCACAAGCAACTCCAGTGTTAGGAGATCTGACACCATCTTCTGACCTCCGCAGGTACCAGCACTCACACTGTGTGCATACATACAGTGAGGCAAAACACATAGAGTAAAACAAAAAAAAAATCTAAATTTTTGTTGTTTTTTTTTAAACAATCTTTTTATTTAAATATTCATTTATGTATTTTATGCATCTGAGTACTCGATTTACATGTATTCCTGAGTGATAGAAGAGGACATTAAATAGAAGAGGACATCAGATCCATTACAGATGGTTGTGAGCCACTGTGAAGTTGCTGGGAATTGAACTCAGGACCTCTGGAAGAGCAGCCAGTGCTCTTAACCACTGAGCCATCTCTCTAACATAATAAATCTAATTTTTAAAATTAACTAGTTGAAAAGCATAGTTCATCAGCTCTGAGTGGCAGATTTTCAACTTTTAATAACAAATGATGGTTTACAGTGTCCCTTTTAAAGAGCTCAAAGTGTCTAATTATAGAGTATTACGAGAACTAATTCAACCTAAAAGTATAAGCCTACACCCTACCCTTTCTTACAGATTTCATATCAGTCTCAGATTTCATTATGTAGATTTCATGCAAGTGAAACAAAAGGAAATGATAAATTATTTCAATTTCTTTTTAAGTTTTAAATATATCATGATTTGTGTGTGCATGATGTAGGCCAGAGTGCAACTGAACACATGCCACAAGGACAACTCTGGGGAGTCAGTTCCACTGTGGGTGCCAGAGCTCACACTCAGGTGGCCAAGCTTGCACAGAAAGTGGCTTTGCCATCTCGCTGGCCCCGTTTTCATTCCTTGATAAGTCATTCATAGATTTATGACGTGAATGTCTGAATATAACTTCAAAGCATCTATTGCTTCCTATCAGAGTGGGCTATGCATTCAGAAACATGAGATCAAGTCATGATGGATGGTGTTGTGCCTGAGTGTATGGGATGACAGCCAAGGGCCAGATGCCTGTGAATAACAGTTTTTTAAAAAGCACTACATATACACTCCAATTAACACTGTGCTTCTCCTGTGATCATTCAACAGATAGGGAAAGACCCATGTTATCCTGGACTTTCTTCTCTGCTCACAGCAGGTGAGTGGGCACAGCAGCCGATGTCAGATCTCTTTGCTGGGAGACTTTTGCTTCGAGCACAGCAATGCTTAAGCTCCTTCCCTGTGACTGCAGAGATTGATAAATGCCTACCCTGCTCAATAACATTTTCCAGACGTCCAGACAATGAATTCATAACATACACATCCACTTCCCTTGAAAGCATGGGGACTGATATTCCTGTTCCAGAGAATACAGGGTAAGTTTATTTTTAAGGAGAATTAATGAAATAAGAACATGATTGCCTCACTACTCTCCCAGCCACTGTTTATCCAGAGAGCTGCTTGCTGACGTCCGTCTTTTTCCTCAGGGGCCTGTTCCAATTAAAATGGGTCTATCTACAATCAAGCGCTATCTGGCCATGGCATGCTTGACGAGGAATTCACTACCTGGTCTCTCCTGACTCAGAGACTGTCAGGACAAATTCCTATATTTTGGCTTATGTTAAATGTTGGCTTTGTTGGGTAGATATGTGTAAAATGTACTCTTGTTGCTTTTTTTTTACCTTGTCTGTTATGATTTCCCAGTAAAGGGGCAAGAAAATATTTAAGAATGAGATTTTCCAATTTCTTGTTGTTCTTTGCAAATTTCTGTGTTTTCTCCATCAGAATGTCTTCATCTGAGGACATGTGTCATATTTAGAGTTTCATGCCATACAGAAAGCTACAACTGTTTTTAAACTATAGATCAAGGTTATGCAGCTGGCTTAGTTTGTAAATTATGAGGACTTGCAAGCAGGTGAACTTCAGTTCTAACACAAGAACCCATGTATTTAGAAAAGAGGAGTCAGGATTCATAAAATATACATCTCATCCAGCACTGGAGACAGAGACAGGTGGGTCCCTGGAGTTCACTGGCCCATCAGCCTGATCTACTTGGGGAATTCTGGATCAGTGAGAGAGACACTTGCTCAGATGTGACACCAGGAGTCATAGATGTCTTGTAGCCTCCACAATCACCTTCACATGCGGACATATGAATCGACAAACACATGAACATGTATATACACACATGTACACAAAAATGCACACACATCCCACATTTGATTCTTTACCACTCCTCTGGAGGCGATGTTGATTTCTTTAGATATATTTATGTTGGGACAATCTACTAAGATTAATACAGATAGTGAATTTATGGTGTGACAAATGGCTAATTAATTACGCTTTTCAGAGAGTGCCACTCTGGAATTGAATTTCTCTAAATATTAGTCTACCATGACAGCTTGAGAAATTAGATTGCGGACATGCACTAACTAGCGTTAGAGTCCAACAAATGAGCAGCATTAACCCCGATTCCTCCTCAATCGTTCGACATTTCATTAGTTAACTTGATGACTGTATCTATTCCTGCAAAGCTCAACTGGAATCTCCCAATTAGAGCTGAATTCTTTAATGATGTGCCCAATGCCACAGAGCCAACAACAACCCAGAAACGACTGAAAATTGGTATGAACAAAAAACCTTCTGTTTCACAGCAGGAAGAACACCATCCATGCATGGTCTTCTTTCTGCATCCATGGCATGTTACTTTTCCTAAATCTAGACAAGTGCAAAGTAACTTATTCTACCAAGTCAGAAGCCAGAAGTTTTCTCCAGCGGAATGAATATGTGTCCCTCAACACGCATGAATTGAAACTTAACCTTCAGTATGATATTTGGCATTTGGAAAGGGCTCTGGTGGCATTCGGGTCATGAGAATGAGATTAGTGTCCATACAACAGAGACCACAGAGAGCTCTCTCACATTTTCACCATGTGAAGACTCAGTACAAGGAGGCAGTGCCCTTCCCAGGAAAGGTTCCTCACTGAAGGCCACCATGCTGCACTGTGAGCTTCCAGCATCACAGAAAATAAACTTCTGTTGCTTGTAAGCTACTGAGTCTATGGAAGTTTGTTGTGGCAGCTCAAATGAAGATGCCTGCTGACTTCACCCCTCTCTATCAAGCAACTTACAAGTAGTACTTCAGAAAACAGGTTTTTTTTCCCTGCTTCATTGTCATTCTGCTTCTAGTCCATGGAACATGCTTTAACTTTTCCTTCTTTTGCATGCGTGCACACACACACACACACATACACAGGCACCAGCATAAAAATCTGGAGCAATGCCTTGAATATCCTAAGCAGGTCATGTGTTGCTCTCTTAGTCCCTGCCTATCCCAAAGCTGCCCTTCCTGCTACATCAAACCTTATGCCTTATTCTACAGTCATAGTAAATCACAAATCACCCACTCCCCTAAACATGCCAAGGGGTTTCATATTTCTGCAACTTTAGCTACTCCAAGCCTTCCTAACCTGTACTATGAGGTCACTTGTTCATTCCCAGCAGCTTAGACCCAAAATAATCTAACGGAAAGTATATTATTTACAGCATTGTTTGGTCAATAGTTTAAGCCTATTGCTAGCTAGCTCTGACATCCAGAATTAACCCATTTTCATTATTTTATATTTTATCAAGAGGCTTGTGGCCTACTGGCAAGATTCTAGCTGATGTCTTATGTCTTTTTACTCTGGTGGCTCCATGGTGTCTCCTGATTTTGCATTCTTTCTCCCGGCATTCAGTTTAGATTCCCTGCCTAGCTCAACTCTGCAAAGTCATTGGCTGAAAGTAACTTCTTTATTCATTAACCAATAAAAAGCAACACGCATACAGAATGGCTTCCCACACCTCAGGTCAAATGATGCCCCTTCTGTGAAGCTTTCATGGAGTATACTTGTTTTTCTTAAAAAACGATCTCGAAGCGGGCTGGCGAAGCCCACCATAAAACAAGCGGCTACAGTTTCCCACCAGCTGGAGGGCACACGCCGTGCCCGCGGTGGCGGCGGGTAACAGACACATAGACACAAAAGATAGGCATAGGAATTTATTAAGAAAGAGAGGGAGAGAAAAAGGGAGGGGGGAGGGAGGAGGAGAGAGGCAAAGCCCCGTGTGTACACCGGGAGAGAAAACAGGAAAAAGTGAGATGGCGGGCGGAGGTCAGAGGTTAAAAACAGGAGTGGGCGTGGCTAGGGCAGAGACTGAAAGAATAATATTCCCACATCTTGCTTTTAATAAAAAAGCAAATTAGATACTCCAGTTTGAAGGAATTGGGGCGGCGAATTCTCAAGACTGCTTTCTTCTGATTGTGGGAGTCGTCTTTGGGGGGGGCGTGAGAGAAGGCTGGGTGCTGGGAACATCCTGGCATAGTTGGTCTCTTTGTTTCTGACCGGTGTCTGTGGCATGGAAATGTCTGGTATTTCTAAGGTATTGGCAGAACAAAAAACAAAGTTAAATTAAGGAAAAAAAATTTAGGACCAGGGGATTGAGGGGGTATCTGACCTGTTTAAGATGGATTTCTTAATTTGGCTCCCTGGAACTCACGAGAACTCCTTGGGTTTGTGAAAACAGAAATTTTAGACATATAATGACTGTAGCATAAGAGATAAATTTAATTTGAAATTTGTTTGGTGAGGTCACCTTGCAAAGCCTCAACCTGGCGAAACCTCTCAGCTGTCAAACTGTCAGAGATCTTTGAGAAGGATAAGATTTTACTTGAGTTACTGATTAAAAATTGACAGAGAACTTACTTGGTTGGCACCCAGAGCTACTCTTTTTTGGGTCCTCCATGGTCATGGAAGGTTGCACTTGAGCTTTGCTGTTTAGCGCAGGGCCTGCCAGGCTCCAGAAGATCCTGTGGGCTAAGAAATCTGTAGGAAGACAGGCCTACCTTGACCTGAGCAGCTAGGCTGTCGATTCCAGCGATTCTGTCCAAGTCTAGAGGTCTTTACTTTAGACAAAAGGCAGGTTTGCCCAATGGTCAACACTCTGCAGTCAAAGCGAAATGCAAAAGGACGTTGTTCTGTGCATGTCTGTCTTCTGCCTTCTTTGGAGGGAGCAGAGAGCTGCTGCTAGGAGCCAACCTGTCTCTTTTTTTGTTGTTGTGAAAAGTTTTTAATAATTAAATACTTAAATATCACATTCCCCAGATCTCTGAGCAGTTGAGGGCTGTTTATCAGGAATAACTATAGTATAGAATTTGTTTGGAAAGTTGGGTCTGAGCTTGACCACACTGGCTCTCAACAGGTAAGATTTACATTTGTAAAAAGACAGAGAGAGGGAAAAAACTGCTTGTGATATAAGGTTAGTGGCAAAACTGACAATGGTAGAGAACAGCTTAAGAGACTTAAAGGTACATACCAGTTTAAAATATGAGACTCATGTTTTGTAGTCTGAAATGAGATGTAATAAACAATTATTATACATAGAGAGAGTGAACAAGAATTGGGCAACGTGGACCCCTCTGATGGGCCCTATCAAAGGCATTTGACCATTGCTCAAAACACATTTAACAGAGTTAGCATGAGGAGTTTAGTGAAAACCGAGTGAAGAGGCAGGGTAAAACCGGGAGTAAAAACGGGAGAGTGTGGTCACGTGATCTGGCCCTCAGCCAAGATGGCGGAAAAAGTCACCTGACCCATTTGGCCCTCAGCCAAGATGGCGACCACCACATGTAGTCTGCTCTGTTGGAGAGCCGCCGCAGCGGGGAAAGGCAAAAGGCTGGAACCCAAAACGGCCGTCTATAGTTTTAATGGGGCCATTTATTTGGACAGAGACGGATAAGTGTAAGGCATTAAAGCATGAGGCCGGAGTGATAGGTCTGGATGGCTTGGCTCCCATGGTCAAGGTCATGCAAACACCCACAAAAACCGTGGCACCTCAAGCCTACAACAAGAACGGCTCCCCGTTAAGGCGAGATGCAGATGGCACGAACATCCAGGCCCTATGAAAAGGCGTCCAATTTCATAGGGGAGATGCTATAACCTAGCTGAATTGACTCGCGGGCAGGAGGGATTCAGCCTAGGTCAGGCCGCACAATAGCGGTGTGCTGCACCATAGCAGCAGTTACGACAAAAAGAAGGAAGAAGAGGAATGAAAAAAGAAAGAGGGAGAACTGGAGACCCCGCGCCTCCAGTCACGGGTGAGCTGAGGGGCTGGCTAAGGCCAGCCGTCTCAGGCACAGGCTTAGCACAGGAGACAAGCCGAATTGAATGCCAGCGAAGGGAACAACCGAGGCCCTGAAGGCCAGCGGTTGGAGGTCCCCCATCCCTAGAAACCACAAAGGGTTGCCCTTGGGTTAAAAGAGATGGTTAAGCTGGCCGAAATGGGGACACTCACGATTAGAAGCCAGTGTTGTTTGGAGGAGCCGTGTCCAGGCAGATGAAACACGTGGGTCATTGTAGAGAAGGTCCTCAGATCCTGATTCTGCCCCGGGAGGGAGCTCGGAGTCCCGGACAGCACCTAAAGCTGGAACTCCGGCCCCGGGTAGAAGTCCAGGGCTCGCGAATCATCTGAGTCACGGCACCATTTGTTATTCTTAAAAAACAATCCCCAAGTGGGCTGGCGGAGCCCGCTATAAAATAAGTGGCTACAGTTTCCCACCAGAGGGAGGGCACGTGCCGCGCCCGCGGTGGCGGCAGGTAACAGACACATAGACACAAAAGATAGGCATAGGAATTTATTAAGAAAGAGAGGGAGAGAAAAAGGGAGGGGGGAGAGGGAGGAGGAGAGAGGCAAAGCCCCGTGTGTACACCGGGAGAGAAAACAGGAAAAAGTGAGATGGCGGGCGGAGGTCAGAGGTTAAAAACAGGAGTGGGCGTGGCTAGGGCAGGGACCAAAAGAATAACAATACTCTAATGAGGGCATTGCCTGGCATACATTGGTTCTAATCCCTTCCCTGTTCCTCTGCTCTATACAGGTTTAGGAATATTGCGTGGCACAACCTTATCCAAATTTAGAGTCCCCATTATTCTATAAGTTTTACAAAGCTTTATTTAATTCCATTAGTGATTGGACAATGCTCACATTCATCTTCATAATGACCATATGTAGAATGATGTTCTTTTAAGTAAATAACAGTGCTTAGAAAACTGATAAACACTGATTGAAACTTTAAGGTCAACCTTAAAGTTCTATGCCACAAAATGAGACCTTGATTCAAAAATAAAAAAAGCTTTTGAACACCTGTTATTTACTTAACAGTCATCACAGAGATGTAGAGGGGCATTCAGTTGTCTTAGTGTAAAATATGAGAAAGAAATTTAACAATTTGACATTAGGAGGCGCACAGAAATACAAGCATGCCAAACCTGGATTCAAAGTATGGCCTCCAAGTTTCCAACCAACAGATTCTGGGCAAGTTTCCTAGTTTCTCTATTAATTACCTGCAGTAAATTATAGGGAGACTGCACATTTTCAACTGAGAAAATTACTGAATGTGACCCTTAGAGTAAGGAATCAGCAAGAAGCAGCAGACAACAGAAATGTTACAGGCAGCCACAAGATTCAAGCAAGAGAGTAGTTGGGGGATGGGGGCATGAAAGGTTTCTTGGACAGATGCCACAGGAGGATAGAATTGAAATCATACTAGAAGAGCGGAAGGACCCTTCCACTAGAGAAAGCAATATGAGTGGTGACACTCAATTAGCCAGGATAAGAGCAGAAAGCAGTCTGGTGTGGCTGGTGGCTACCTCAGCAGACCTGTTGAGCTTATGCAAAGTAGAGAAGGCTTATGAATAATTTACAAAGTTGAAGCTCAGTCCTCAGATGCTGGAGAAGCTGGAACACTGCTGCCTCTCTTGAGTTGCTCCCTGGTGTTCTATGCCACATTCACTTTTTATACGCTCCTCGAGAATATGGTGACCTGCTTCATTTGTTTGTGTCTCTTCGTGTGTTTGGTTTCTTTTGCTTTGTTGAGCCTGGGTAGCCCAGTCATCACTATGTAGCCTAGACTGTGCTTAATCCATACCAGTCCTCTTATGTGCTATTATTCTAGACTGGCTTCTATCCACTGCTATTCTTTCAGACAAGCTCCCACAGTAACCAGAGTGATCCATCAGCTTCAAGTGCAGATATATCAATGTTGATTATACTATTTAAAAATCACTGTTTCTCATGACTTTAAAAAGTATCTTAAAATTCTTAGGGTAAGGCCATCTTTCATGGCCTACACTTATATACTTCTCAGGCTACAATAAATATATTTTTCTTTTTCCTGCTTTTATACTTTGTAGTGTAGAAAACCCAAACCCCTTACAGTGTCTAGCACTCACCAGTATTTCTCAAAATACTATGTAACATCTCATCTCACCCAAGAGTCAAAAATGCCCCTCCCATTAGTCTGTCTCTCTTTCAGATGTGCTCCAATATTTAATTCTTCTCTATAACCAGCCTGGGTTGAGTAGCAACCCAATAGCAGAACTTGTGTCCATATCACTTGCTTTTCTCTGTCACACTAGCACTTAATTTCCTGAAAGGGTATCTTATTTGGGGGCTAGAGATGTGGGTCAGAGGATAAGAGCACTTGCTGCTCTTGCAGAAAACTTTGGTTCAGTTCCCTGTGCTGCTATAAGAATCCAGTTTCAGGGAATCTGAAACCCTTTTCTGGCTTTTTCAGGTAGCAGGCATGCACTGGTGCATGGACATACATGCATTCAAAATACTCGTGCACAAACAGTCAAAACATTCATATGCATGCAGTCAAAACACTCATGCACATGAAATAAATTGCTTTTTGAAAAAATAGTGTCACATTAATCTTGAAAATTCTCCAGTTACTCTGCAAGATACCTAACTAATATATCTGTTGACTAAAAGACAAATTTGGATGTAAAGTTTATCCCAACATAGCAGCTCCCTGAAGACCTTGCTAGCATTCACCCATAGCCTCTTGTGTTGAATAAGCCTCGTTCCAACAGATTAATATGCGCATAGACAATACTTTGATCCAGATGCCTCACTCTGTCCTAAACAAGATGACACAAAGAAGTTTATCAACTAATCTCTGTGCTTGACTCCATTCCACTGGCTAAGCCTAGAACAATGCCACTTTGATGACAATGAACCATTCTGAATCATTTCAACAGCCACCATTCTTACAAAGACTTTAGTGTCCACATATGTGAGAGTTGGAAGACACGGGAACTTCAGAAGGCAGACAGTCTTGACTCTAGATCTTTTCTTCAGTTGGCAGCATGTACATTTTCAGATTTTATTTTTGCATTTGTGTGCAGTGCCCACAGAGGTCAGAATGGGGTGATAACTCTGGAGTTACAGGTGGTTGTGAGCAGCCTGATTTGGTTGCTTGGAACTGAAAATGTTCCTCTGGAAGAGCAATTATCACTCCGTTGCCCATCATAACTAACCCTGTTAATACACATTTGGAAAAGATGAAACCAGATTATTCTCATGACTATTCACTTCATTTGTATCTCATTGCCTGTTCAAAGAGCTGGACCCGAAGAACCGTGATCATCATGCTGGATAGTTTCATGTCAACATGACATAAGCTAAAGTCATCTGAGGAGAGGGAACCTCAACTGAGAAAAGGCCTCAGTAAGATGAGGCTGTAGGCAAGCCTGTAGATCATTATCATAATTGGTGATTTATCGGGGAGGGCCCAGTCCATTGTGAGTGGGGCCACCCCTGGGCAGGTAGTTCTGGGATCTATAAGAAAGCAGGCTGAGCAAGCCATTTAGAGCAAGCCAGTATCATCAATCTTCCATGTCCTCTGCATCTGCTCCTTCCTCCACATTACCACCTTGCTTGAGTTACCATCCTCACTGCTTTTGAGGACAACTGTTCTATGGAACTTCGAGTGGAAGTAAGCCCTTTCCTCCCCAAGAAGCTTTAGTCATGGTGTTCCATCGCAGCCACACTCCCCCTGGCTAGGATAGTCACCCAGTACAGTACCTGGGATTTGCTGACAGCTGAGGAATGGTCCATCTAGAAACTTATAACTATGCTCCTGGCAACATATTACACCAAGAAACAGCAACTCTATTTTTAACCTTCTTTTGATTCACTAGAACAAGAGTTGAGTTATAGTCAATCAGCTGCCTTGGCTGTAGTATTCTCTGCCTCCACAGTCCTTCCCATTTATACACAACAGCTTTCTAAGGAACTGAATGCATAAAGGCCAAGTACATTAAATCTCATTTATTTTCAAACAATCACTAAATTTTTCCTGAGTTTTTCTTGCTACTTTGCACTTTCCTCTGGGTGTGATGGATGGTAATTGTACATATCTAACCATAAGAAGGATTAGCGCTGAGTTTCTCCTCCCAAAGAAAACAGCGATGTCAGAAATGTATTCTACACCAGAGAATATTTGTCCAGAAAGAATAAATATAGATGACTCTATTGTCTTCCTTTACCTGAGTGTCATAAAGGACTATCCTCTGACCCAAAATGTCACTATCTTCCCGTAGTCAGTGGTATCTGCTTGAAAAAGATCATTACAGCCGATTTATTAACTATTGACAATCCCTCCTAGGTGAAGCAGAGAGGGTCATGGAACCCTCAACTCATCATCCATCCACTTTTTGAAACCAGTTGCATACAATTCTGTCCTAATTGAATGCGTCCTCAGGGAGGGCCTAGAGTAGATAAGGTGGGAAGGAGACAGGGAGAAGTGACCATCTGCGAAGCCATGGAGAAGCCATCATCCGTGTTGAGTCCTTGAGTCCAGGTATTCCGGGGGACCTTATGGGTCATCCACACTCCTGCCCATAACCCTAACCCACACTTTCTAAGTGACCCTAATAAAGTCACCTATTGATGAATGTTCGTGGACTCAAAGTTTTATTTCTTATTAGGGTCTTAGAAAGAGGGGGTACATGTAGCCTAGTCCCCTTTCCCACCCCAACTGAAAAATTGTCCAGACAGTATAAAGGGCACATTATCCCTATAGGAATCTCACGCTAAGCCATCTCTGAGTGGTCCATCAGTCCACAGCAAGATGCCATGTGGTCATAGATGACTCATGAATACAACCTTGTTTAGATAATCTTTCCCAGAGGTGTTCCATGTGATAAACATCCTCTTATTTAGCATAAACTTAACTCTTACCACAGCAGTCATATAAAACCTAACATTGTCAGTCAAGGATGAAGCTAGGGTAGTAGTCCTAGAAGAGAACAGTTGAAGTGAAAGAATTCCTGTCTCCAGGATATTCCCTAGCTGGCATTGGCATTGTGGTCCCAGTGTTCTTACAGGGGGATCTAGCTTTGGTTCCTAGCATCTACATGATGGCCCACAAACAACTGTAACTAATTCCAGTCCCAGGGGATCCATCACTCTCTTTGGCCTTTTTAGGCATAGCATATACAAGGTATACTTCCATATATACAGGAAGAACATCCAAACACATATAATTAAAATCAATGAATCCTTTTTAAAGTTTACTTTAAAAGCTAATCTAACAGCAGCTTCATATGTAGTGGTGTGCATGTGTGTGTGCATGTGTGTGTGTGTATCTTGTTGTGACAAGGTTTTGCTATGCTGCTAACTAAGTAGATCAAGCTGGCCCTGAACTCAAGATCCTCCTGACTCTACCTCTTGAGCAACATGACTACAGATATGCACAAACACCTCTTACTGTGCTTACAGAGTTAGTGTTTGTGTAAGTACACTCCATGCTCAAGGGATGATAACATCACCTTGGCAACACATTTCTGAAAATAAATCTTGACTCCAGTATGCAAAAGAATGCCTCCTTTGAAATAGAAAGGGAAGTGATCTAAATATCAGGTTTCTATTGTCTCTGATTAATGTTGGGTAGGAGAACTGACCTTAAATGTTTTTAAGAGTTGAGAGACAGAATGTGTTGACAAACATCTGGAACAAAGAATGTGAGATGACGTATAAACAGTATGAAATAGAATTCCTTAAAACAGACTACAGGGTGGTTTTAAGTTAAAAAAAATTATTTTCTTATTTGAATCAAAGGATTCTTTTAATCTTAAATGTCCTAAGGATTGTAAGCAATTTATTTTTTTTTAATTTTATGTGGTTTTTACTTTTACCTTTTTGTACATTTTAAGCCCCTTACACTTAGTATTTTTTTAAAGATTCATTTTCATTTGTGTGTGTGTGTGTGTGTGTGTGTGGTATGTGTTTGGGCATGTGCATGTGAGACCAGATACCTGCTGAGGCCAGAAGACAGCAGTGAATACATATGGAGCTGGCATGACAAGTTATTTCTAGCTTCCCTATATAAATGTTGGGAACTGAGCTCTGGTCCTCTACAAGAGCAGCAAACACTCTTTAACTGCTATGCCATCTCCCCAGCCCAGCAACAAACACTTTTCATGAAAAAAATATTCATATCATTCCCAAATCCTGAAGACCTGAGGATTCTAAACCCCTCCTTTTGCAAGAGACCCTCGGAGATCAGCAAAGGGGTAAAGGGTTGGCAACAGATGCTACTCATCTTAAATAAAATCTGATTGTATTTTGTACAAAGTCATAGCTACCACCACCAGTGGGTTTCAACTCACAGCTCTTATTATATTTGAAGCTGGTGGGGCTAAGTAAATGTCCTAGCATTGCTTACTGTGGTTAAATCAAGACATGATTTATTTGGTGCAAACTTATCTTCAAAACTCAGTAGCTAAGCTCGCTTTCCATGAAAGAATCAATGGTCAGGCCACAGTTAAAAGGGCTCATCAAGACCAAGGCTGGGGAACATGACACTGCTCTCGGGAGGCTGCAGTGTGGGTAGGATTGGTTCTAAAAGAATGCTGGATCTTAATCAGGCTGTCTCAGTTTGGGGTTCTCGGCAGATGGTAGTGATTTTATCTTTCCCTTTGAATTTCCTTGTTACATGCATTTCCTCACTCTATTTAGCAAACAAGCCCTGGGCCACTGCAGACAAGAGAGGAAGGTCATGGGAAGACAGGTCAGGAGGGGGAAAGCATTCCTTGATAAAGGCTGCTTCTAAGAGCTATAAATAAAAGACTTTCTCCAACTGTGGCTAGATGCTATATTGGGAGTCATGTAACAGTCTACATTCATGCAAGACAGTCTTGCTCAAGCAGCTCTGCTAAGAGAGGAAGTGTCTTTGCTGTCACCTTCTGTGACAGTCAAAAGAGGAGGCCAGGCTAAGCTCCACTCTAAATCCTCACTTCTCATTAAGGTAAGGAGTGTGGTGGTTGCCGGCGTGTGCAGGCAGAACTGCTGTATTTGCACGGTTAGAAACGAGCAGTGAAACCGACTCTCAAAATTCTATTTACTTAATCTCTTGCTGCTATGATTGAAGTGAAATGAATTCTTTTAAAAAAAGATTGAATGGAGTCTTATATTTAATTTTTCTTTGAATGAAAGCGATTTCACTTTAAAAAGGAAAGAATCCATTCACATCCTTAAAACTGTGCCAATCACTGATCTCACACTCACATGAAGGATTCCTCAGATTCCCAGGGTGCTTATTTTAATGTATGAGATTTTCCTACAGAAGCTCTATCTCGGGGTCTCTGTTCCTTCCATAAATTCTACATCACGCTTGACATTCTAAGTAGTTCTTGGTAATAATTCTTACAGCTCTATGGAAAACAGATGTGCAGGATGGGGAAGCTTGTGAAACCTTCAGCTTGTAACCATTCCAAGAACCTGAATATCCACAACATTGGGGGGCACGTCCCTCACAATCAGACCTGTCGCCCGAATATCTACAACATGGGGGGGCACATCCCTCACAATCAGACCTGTTGTGTGAATAACTACAACATTGGGGGTCACGTCCCCAACATTCAGACCTGTCGCCTGAATATCCACAACATTCGGGGGCACGTCCCCAACATTCAGACCTGTCGTTTGAATATCTACAACATTGGGGGTCATGTCCCCAACATTCGGACCTGTCTCCTGAATATCCACAACATTGGGGGCACCTCCCTCACAATCAGAACTGTCATTTGAATATCCACAACATTTGTGGGGCACGTCCCCAACATTCAGACCCGTCGCCTGAATATCCACAACATTGGGGGGCACGTCCCTCACAATCAGACCTGTTGTTTGAATATCTACAACATTGGGGGTCATGTCCCCAACATTCAGACCTGTCGCCTGAATATCCACAACATTGGGGGGGCACGTCCCCGACACTCAGACCTGTCGCCTGAATATCCACAACATTGGGGGGGCATGTCCCCGACACTCAGACCTGTTGCCTGAATATCCACAACATTGGGGGGGCACATCCCTGATGCTCAAACCTGTCATTTGTTTTGAATTACAAATGAAACTCCAAAGATGATGAGCAAAAGGAGCCAGTTGTGGACATGTGTAAACCTGAAGGTCAATGACAAAGAGTCTTCTCCAACTGATCAAAGGGCAGCCCAGCATGATGACTCATGGGACCCTCTCAGGTGCTTGCTGCCAAGACTGATGCCCTGAGTTTTATCCCTTGACTGCACTGTGGACAAAAAGAACTGATTCCTACAAGCTGAACTCTGACCTCCAAGCATATACCCTGGCCCATCCTTGAGCACACACAGACAAATAAATGTAAGTTTTAAAATTCAGGAAAAAAATAACCCTAAGGGTTTATAGGTTACCTTGATATTTGCTAGAGCAAAATCTAGAAGATGGGGATTAGGAGGTTAACAGTTCAGGTGTTTAAACCCAACTCAGAGGAGCTAAAAGGCTGAGTGGCGCTGTGGTTGGCTTTGTGAATTAAGGTGACAAAGTTAGCAATCCAGAACCCTCTCAGAGAAAGAATGCTAGAAATGCACCCATCACAAAGAGAGCTGCCTCTTGCACCTGCCTGCAGCCTATCATCCCAGAATCCTAACAGTCCAGCATCCCAGCTCCCCAGCTTCCCAGTGTGTTAGTAAAGCTTCCCTGCATGTTAGTAAAGCAGGCTCCAGCACCCCATCACCCCAGCTTCCCAGTGTGTTAGTAACACAGGCTCTACACCCCAGCTTCCCAGTGTGTTAGTAACACAGGCTCCAGCACCCCAGCTTCCCAGTGTGTTAGTAACGCAGGCTCCAGCACCCAGGCTTTCCAGCATGTTAGTAACACAGGCTCCAGCACCCCAGCTTCCCACTCTTGCTGCACCTCAGCAGGAAGTTCAACCCTAGATTCAACGACCTACATGTGTCTGAAAGAACAAAGGAAAATCCCCTGGATGGTTAATATCATATGAAAGTCATCCATTTTTTTCCAAATACTTTGTAATATATATTATTATAAAAGCAAGTAAAACCAGGTATGCAAAAAAAGATGACACTGTGATTGAACCTCAAGCCATAAAACAATTATACCTAAAATCTACTAAAATTACTGCAGAAAGTAATTTGTTACAGGAATAGAAAATACAAAATGTGGCATAGATGCTGGGAGAAAGAATGGATCAGAAATTTAATTTATAGAGTAGTGAGCTATAGAAGGGATAGTGAGGCTAGGGCAGAAGGAAATATTAAGACTCATCCAAAAATCAGTAGTGAGGACAGAAAAGATGGAAAACTGGGGATAGCAACCCACAAATTCAAGAAGTCCAAAGAGCGAGAAAAAGAAAACCAAAATAATTATGAAAAAATCTTTACCTAACTGCTCTGTATCAAAGGAATAAAAACAAAATGAGGAATCATTAAGGAAGAAATAAAAAGAATAAGAATAAATAATTACAAAGTGAATTAAAAGAAGGAACAGATTCAAAGTGGATTCCGGATAGTTAAGGTGATATTGTTATGAAACCAAGGAGGGCCAGCGCTGTGGCTGAGTGGTAGAGCACTTGCCCAGCAGGCCTGAGATGTTACACATGATAATTAACACTAAATTAATAGCTAAATATATCTCTTATGATTCAAGCATAATGCTAAAAGGACATAAGCAAAAAAGCTCCTGGAATTAAAGAGATATAGAATAATAATAAAGTTGATCAGTGCAAGCAGGAAGAAAGTGGTTAAGAATAAACAATTCAGGAGAGTAGAGAGCACAATAGTAGATTAAAGTTCAAATAATTATCCCAAGTGTAAGCAAACAAAATACTGTACTCAAGAGACATAGTTTTTCAGAGTAGAAGTAAATAAATGTGTGTGTGTTACTACACAGAGAGCTAAAATATGGAAATTCATAAAGGTAAATAAGAACGCAAAAGTTCAAACAGTAAGCTAATATTAGGTTACTTGATGGACAGTGAGTTGATAACTTAGAACAAAACCCAGCTTTCTCCTGAGGGTTATCCCAGAAGATGTAGATTACAAACACAATAGTCAAACTGTTCTCAGTGAAACCAGATTATGAGACTAAGATTCATTTTCAAGACAAAGGAAGTTAACCATAAATATTATTTCCTGTACAATAAGGGAAAACATGAACCGAATAAAACAATAGAAAATCAGTGTAGAAAATATACACCCTAAAAAATGGAGTGGTAATTTCAAAGCTAAAAAATTATATAATGTCTAAAACTAAAATGTGTAAGGATGGTCTCAACAATAGGATGGATTTGGTATAGATAAAAGTTGTCTTCATGTGCAGATAAAGGTTATTCAGCTAAAGAAACAGAGCAGAATAAATTTTAAAAGAAATGACCAAAGTGCAGAAGGGATGGCTCAGCAGTTCAGAGTACTTGTTTCTCTTCCACAACCTATAGTTCAATTCCCAGAAGTTTACAACTGTCTGTAACTCCAACATCAGAAGATTGCATGCCCTCTTGTGGCCTCTGTGAGCACTGCACTCACTTGCACACACCCACAAATAGACACACAGTCAGACACACATACAGAGAGAGAGAGAGAGAGAGAGAGAGAGAGAGAGAGAGAGAGAGAGGTAAAAATAATAAAAAAGTAAAACTTTTTAGAAGATATCCAAAGGCTTATGGTCCCATAGGACAATATCTATCAGAAGAACTTAAGACAATGTATTTAACACAATTATGCGTAAAAGTTTAAATATCAAAATGCAATGAGATGATTTTTGTTCTTAGACCTCACTCTGTCTTTAGACTGTTCTTCATAAATTTAATAAGAAATTCTATAATATTCCGAATTCCCTCCCAAATATATAACTTAGCAGTTATTAGTTTGTGGGGTAAATATGTGAGCAAATGCTTTATTCATTTGTTTGTTCTTTTTAGACAGGGTCTAACTCTGTACACCAGGCTGGCCTTGAATTCGCAGAGATCCACCTACCTCTGCCTCCAAGTACTTAAACTAAAAGTGTGCACCACCATGCCCAGTGGGCAATTGTTTTTCCCCATCGTTCTTCCCAGTGTTGCAATTTGCACTGTTTTGCTTTTGTCTCAGAGTTATTTGGTGAGAGCCTTCCTTTGAGGAACATCTGAGAGGCCAAAGTGCGGTGGGTCTGAGGTCTACAGTATATGAGCATAGAAAGATAATGAGAAATAAATCTATTATGTGCACACTGTCTGACTGCATGCATCTGTCCAAGTGAATGCTAAGTTTATGCTTATTCCATTAGCTCATAATTCTGAGAACACTTCCATGCTTTGCCCAAGTCGAATACATGACAAATACTAAATAAGAAATAAAAATTTATTGATCCAGCCAATAATTTCCCAGATAGAATGTAAGCCCTGTGATGCTTGGTGTTTCTCTCCTCCAGAGGATGATGTCACTTCCACTTTGTTTTGAAGGCAGTCGGCACAAATTGTTCTGTAAACAGCTCAGTGAACTACAGTGTGGGCTGAATTAACTCTCTACTCAGGTCCACTTCACATCCACGGGAGGGCATCTTCTTAGTTCCCTTGGGCTGGCAACAGAAAGCCAGTCCTAGCAGTCTTTAGTCTATTTTTTTTTTTGATATTTTTGATTAGTCCAATGGTACAAATAACTCTGATATGCAATGTGCTTCAAATAAACACATTTTATAGCTCACTGATTTCTAAACTGTCGTTATGGATGAATACAGGGTTCCGTTGTTGTCAGTAAGACTGCGATTACAACAGATATTGGCAACAGTGTATGTGGGAAGCAGTAGGACCCACAAGGGCTGATCAACAGAAAATGACAACCAAGTGTTCATTCACTGTATGAAGAAGTAAAAAACACAAAATATCAGCTAATGTCCTGCATTGTCAGTTTGATTCGCAGATGGCAAAAGCTCCATTTTCACTAAAGAGCAACATTTTGTGTTTCAAAAATTCAAATCATGAGCTGTGGATCACTTTTCAGATCACATTGAAACATTCCAAAAAATAACAAAAATATTTCTGGAAAACTAGAGACAAACATAACATGCTCTCGGAACATGTCCAGGTCAAAAATGCCTATAAGAAAGAACTGCCATGTTATTTTAGAGTCATAGAGAATAAGAAGTCATCAGTGATCATAGGGGACTCTTAGAAGAAACCAGCAAGATTCATGAAGAAAAACTTTATGATCTTGAGCAACAAATTTCAAAGTCTAATTAAATACTTTAAATCATTATCTTTACTTGGTAAGTTAGTGTATTCATCAGAGTTCTCTAGACAAAGAGGGCAAAATACAATATATATATATATATATACTATATAGATTTATAATTAATTATAATGATATGATTATATAAATATATGATTATAATTAACAATTAATTATGATTAAATAGTAATAATATGCATTGCTCATGACTGAGAGGCTAAAAAGCTGGTACTTAGTCCATGAGGCCAAATGTCACAACAGTCCCAACCTGGCACTGAACACCTAGGGATTCCTGGAGAACCCCTGGTCCTCAGTCAACAATGGAAGATTGGAAATACTGGCTCTGATATCAGTGAAGGAATCAGCTGCAACAGTAGCAGCAGAGAATTTACCATCATCACCATTTTCAGCAGCAGCATCCATGTGAACCAATCAAGAACAAAGGTTAAGCAAGAAAGAGACAATAATCTTCCTTCTGCCACACCCTTTTTAGTCTGGGCTGCTACCAGAAGGAGCTGCCCACATTTGAGGGGCATGGTTCTACAGCCATTAAGGCAATCAGGACAATGCCTCAGTTGAGGCTCCGTGCTCAGGTGGTTTTAATTTGTGGCAAGTAGACTATGAAACCAACTATCAAAATGACTATTTCTTTGAAATGTAATAATCTCAGTAAGTGGGCCTCTACTAACAAAGTGGCTTTCTCAGAGACAAGTTAAATATATGTGTGTGTTATGAATGTTTTACCTTCATATATGTAAGTGCACTGCCTGCATGCCTGATGCCCGTGGAGGCCAGTCAAGGGCACTGGGTCCCCTGGAACAAGTCTTACTGACAGTTATAAGCCCACCATGTGAGTACTGGGAACTGAACCCTGGTCCTCTGCAAGACAGCAAGTACTCGTAACTGCGGAAGTGTCTCTCCAGCCCTGCAAAGACAATTTCTGAAGAAAACTCCCGTAGCTTTCCCTTTTGTCTCCTGTCTGTCCTGAAGAAGTCTCATCATGACACTAGCCCCTGCCATATGGTGTTTCATAGAGCAGGGCCAACCATCTTTCTGCTAAATTCTCTGAAACAACCTTTTGATGGAAGGATAGACTTCTCCCCAAAGCACTTATGACATACTATGGAGGCTGAAATCTATGCCACGACCAAGCCCACCAGGGTGTTTCCTGTTACTTAACCCTAAACTGTTGTATTAGAATCTGGGAGGGGCACACAAGACAGGTCTGTGTTTAACATGCCAGGTGATTCCTATGCTCAGGGCACAGAGAACTTCTGTGACATCAGCAGGGTTCAAAAGGTATCTCCAAAGGAGTTCAGGGTTCCTGCATCTTGGAACAAAGAAGGAACTGGACATGGAGATAGCAAACAAAATTTATTCAGAAAGGGGTAACTAGAACATCTCAGTGACCCTAAAGTACAAAATGTTGGGGATTCTACATTACATTTCTTTGATTGTTTGATCCATTTCTACAATGTGTGCGTTCTGAGCATGTTCCATCTGTGTCATGTAGTTCTACATACAACTTCATGTACCACATGTCTTACTAGCATCTTGTCTCCACCCAGGGGTGTGTGTTCCAATATTGCAATGAGCTAGAAGCTAGCTACTCCCGTGCCTCTCTACCCATACCTGTGTCTCCAGTTAGTCTTAGACCTCAAGGCTGGGGAGTTGAGTCCTGTTGTGGCTAATTTGTTTGTTGAATTTTAATTTTTAATTCTATTATTTTATATGTGTGAGTGTTTTGCCTGCATGTATGACTGTTCAACACAGGCCTATCTAGTGCCAACAGAAGCCAGAGGAGGCCATTGGGTCCCCTTGGTCTGGAGTTACAGACAGTTGTGAGCCACCACATGGGTGCTAAGAATTGAACATGGGTTTTCTGTAAGAGGAGAAGCCAAATCTCCAATACATGGACAGCTTCTGCCAGATCTACTGCCTATGGACCATGTTAGGATGCATGTGGGAGCATGTGTGTGGGTGTGTTTATATGTGCCCACTCTTTCATGTATAAGTGCATATGTGTACTTGTGTGGGGGGATACCAAAGGTCAACAGCAAGTGACATTTTTCAGACATATATCTATTTTTTTCTTTTTGAGACATGGTCTCTCACTGGCCTGGAACACCAATTCAGCTAAGCTTGCTCATCAGTCAGACCGAGAAATCTACCCACAAGCAACATTGACATATGTTAGGGTTGCTTTATCTACCATTTCACCCTGTGGATTCAAAGTAAGATGCTCCATCTAGACAGGTACAGGACTGGAAGATCTATCCATCTCTTACCTTCTCTCCCCTCTCTTAAAACAATCTTGCTCAGATTCTGCTTCTTCACCTAGCAACCCGGGACTGCTGACTTCTGCTTCCAGCAGCACACTGAAATCCTGTGTGGTAAGGATAACTGTGGCCTCAACCAGAGTCCCTGTGGATATTCTTCTAATTTGAATTCTTTCTAACTTGCTGGGCCTAAGTCACTATAGACTGTTCCCTCTTGGAACAGTCTTGGACTTCTCCCATATGATAGATGTGGCATCAAGTACATAAAATTCTCTAAACACTCATTAAAGCATGAAACATGAAATTTAATAGAAGTCTCCTTAATCCAAGAGCAATACACACTGAGAACAAAAAGCATATAAACTGCCTACACATTTGGGTCTTTGGCCCATATTGATTCAATTTCCCTGATGGAAGCTGCCAGAGGCAGCTAGGCATTAGCCCATGGTGGCTATGGTACTTGAGGACAACCTGGGTACTAAGACAGATTTAGAGCTTTTACGACACAAGCTGCCTGAGAAGCTAATACTCACCTCTGAAGCTCACCTGCCCCACTCAGGCTTCTGCTGTGGCTGAAGTTTGATAACTCTCTAAAACTGCCTGCTGGAAAAAAAAGAAAAACAAAATGCTTGAAGAGGCACGTCATCACCCTAGCAGAGTACTAGAGACTGGGGGATTTATAAAGGGGAGAAGTTCATGTGGGATCATAGTTTGGAAGCTCAAGAGCGTAGTGCCGTTATCTGCTTAGCATCTGATGAAAGGTTTGCTTTGTATACAGAGGAAGAGCAGACATGGAAACAGCAGTGAAAGAAAACAGACAAACAGAGCAGGGCACCTTCTCACAGCCCACCTTGGTGATAACTAAACACTCCTGTAGGAACTGTGCTAATCCCCTGCTAAGTGAAGAGTTCCATGACCCAGTGACCTCCAAAAGGCCTCACTACTTCTCAATACCATCCCTTGAAAGAATTCAGTCTCTACATGTGTGACCATGGGAGCAAGTTATGTTCAAACCACAGAGAGGCTAAGAGTGAGACAGGGCAAGTACTGTCTCAATGGAGTTTTCAGAGCAGTTGTATGGCTGGCGGTGAGATGCTGTTCTCCAACAATATGCTGGCTTCCCGAGGACAATCTGGTGAAACAGCATGTGCTGCTTGAACCTCCAACTGAGGTTTTTTTCTGCTCAATGATATCCAGTGAATGTCTGTTATATATCAGGCAGTGTGTTGGGCAATAGAGGCTCAAAGAGAAGAAAGCACATCCACTCTCCTCAAAGAGAATCATCTAAATAAACAGACATTTTCAACAGCGAGGGTCAGAAAGCCTACTCCCCTTATCTGTTGGACCCCCTCTACCGTCTTCTGATGAATTCTCCATCCCCCATAGGGAGGAATCCCAAATTTCACCCCAACCCTCCCTTATACTCCTCTTCACACCTACATTTCTGGGTTCCTTCAGTGACACTGTGAATGAAGATTTTATTACTCTTCTACTCAGTATGTTGAGTGCTATCATATGTATCACTGGAGGTCTCCGAGAACCACTTCCCTCTGTCTCTTAGCTATGCTAGGCTGTTGGATAAAACATTGGCAGGGTCTTTTGGCTCATCCTGTGTTATCCACACTTCTGTGACTTTCATAAGTATTCCTATTGCTTTGGGATTTGGGTCGTTAAAAAGACAATCAAAGTGAATCAAAACAAGTATGCAATAATGTGCAGGCCAGGGTTTCCTGGCATCACTTACCAGAATTCTGCAGCGTTAGTGAGTATTGCCTAAATGTTTTATTTACACTCAACTTGTCTGAAGGTATTACTAAGAATAGGAATGAATATATAGCTTGTTTGCTTGCAGGATTAAACCCCATAACCAAATTTGGGCTGGTTAATGTAAGATGTCCCTCATGAATAGAGAATATGGAATTGAAAAATGACTAGTATGGAGGACAGAATGACTCAGAAATCTAAAAATAACCAAATCATGGGAAAGGACTCGAAGCCTGCCTCACAATGAACTGCATCTGCCTCCCTTACAAGACCAGCAAATTGCCTTTATTTAGATCTATGCAAAATAGCATTTCACAGCATTTGATCTGCATATTTAATTTTATTTGGGGTTGGTATGGGCTTATCTTTTGCTGAAGTAATTTATTGGTTCAAAAGTATACTCTAGCTCAAAAACAAGCTGAATCTGGTTGATTTTTCTTTATTTCTTTCTGTTTATAGGTTAGTAACTTGGATTGCATAAAATATTTGACTTATTTAGATTTATTTTATGCAAAAGAGTGTCTTTCCTATATGCATGTATATGCACAATGTGTGCCTGGTGCCCACCAACCCAAGCAAAGAGTACTGGGTCCCCTGTAACTGGAGTTATGGACTGTTGAGAGCTGTCACGTAGGTACTGGGAAGAGAATCCAGGTCCTTTGGAAGAGCAAGTACTTTTAACCACTGAACAGTCTCTCCAGTCCCTATTTGAAATTATTTTAGCAAGAGATTTGAAAATCAACTTTGGGCAAACCAAACACTCCTCAGAGACCAAGAAGATAATAAGCCATCAAAGCCCTGAGAATGTAAATGAAGTCTTGATTACATGGGGGTTCAGTATTGCTCTGGTACTTTCTCTGTAGAAGAAAGTTTCTGTCCTGCCCAGTCCCTCAACCATTCAGTCCCAAAGAAACACACAGAGGCTTATAAACTGTTTGGCCTATTAGCTCAGGCTTGTTAGTAACTAGCTCTTCCAACTTAAATTAACCCATAATGCTTGTCCATGTTTAACCACGTGACTTGGTACCTTTTCTCAATGAGGCATTCTCATCTTGCTTCCTCTGCATCTGGCTGGTGACTGTGTCTTTGCCTTTCCTCTTTCCAGAATTTTCTTAGTCTGGCTACCCTACCTATACTTCCTGCCTGGCTACTGGTCAATCAGCATATTATTAAACCAAAACAAGTGACAAATCTTTTCTGTGTATAAGAGCATTATCCCACAGCATGTCTCCTCTAGGATCCTGTGAATAATCAGGTTTTGTACCAATGCCATCTTTAGCTGGTTATAAACTAGACACACAATGCTTATAGTCTGAATGGAGAACTTGGTCCCCAGGTGGTGGTACTTTTTAGAGAGGTTATGAAACCTTTAGGGAATAGAGTCTTTTTGGAGAAAGTCAGTCACTGGGGACAGATCTTGAGATTTTCATATTTCTGCCCAACTTCTGTGTCCTCTTTGCTTCCTACTATACTAAGATCTCAGCAGTTATAGAATGTTAGCTGTAAGCTCCTGCTACCAGGGAAGGCTCCTAAGGCCATAACCTTGACACTATCATAGACTGTATCCCCCTCAAATTGTAAGCTCCCCAAAAATCTTTTCTCCCTTAGTGACTTCTTGTGGGTATTGAGTCACAACTACATAAAAATTATCTAATACAAGAACTACAAATAGGGCTGGCAAAGTGGCCTAGCAGATAAAGGCACTTACTTTGTAAACCTGGTGAGCTGAGTTCATCCCCAGATTCCATACCACGGTAGGAGGAGAGACCTCACTGTAAAAAGTTGTTCTACTATCTCCACACACACTACAACACACAGAAGCATTCATACATGCAAACTTTTCAATAATAAACATCTTTATGAAAGAACTATAATCAATCCCAGCAGACACAGTATTCATTTCTCAAATCACAGTACTCATCTGTGAAACACAGCCAAGGAGGGAGCTCAGAGAAGGTCACTGAGCCTGAGGCCTGACTGTGTCAATCACCACCACAATCTGCTCTCTTCATACTAATATGATCAGAAGAAAACCCTGACCACTGACTCCTTCAGGAGCCCTTGTGACATTCCAGATCTCATGTATGGTCAAGTGGAAGATTTCTTTTCTTTTTCTCTCTTACACACAAGTAGTGTAGCTATCATTTTTACCATCTACCAACACCATATCTTTGTTCTACCTGTAAGTCCCTGTATCTTTTAGTTTCAAAGCAAAGGCTTCACCTCCTTTATTCCCACTCTTCTGCACTCATTTCCCATTTATTTCCTCTCATTTTGGCATTTTGATTGTAAGACTAGTCTTTAATGATTGAGCCATCTCTCCAGCCCACTACCAAGGGGTGGAATGGATTTTCAATTTATTTCAGCACATACCCATCATTCCTAATTTATTGGCCTTTTCATTTTGGTACAACCCTCCTGTCTACTTGAACCACATCTTTAAAAATGGTTCACCTTAGACCTATTCAAGCTACATCTATGCTGCTTAGGCTTCTAGTTGCATGTATTTACGTCTCTCCCACCACAATGCCTCAGATGCCAAGGTGAATGGACCACTCCATGTCTTCAGACACTGTGGATAATCTCTAGCATTCACTTTCCTCCTTCTTCACTCTGGATGTTGGGGCCATTCATTATAAATGCATTGTGGTCATCATCTTTAACTCTCTCAGACATTTTTCTCCTCTATACAAGCTCACTGCAACACAAATGTAATATAGAATCAACCACTTATATCCTTCTCCAAAACACTACACAAAAATTACATGGCCCAGTGACTTCTTTTTATTTTAAATGTATTTTCAAAATGTTATTATAAATTCTTTGAGAATTTCATGCCCTGTAGTTTGATCATATTCACCTCTCTTCCAACTCCTCCCAGATCCTTCCATTTCCTTACAACCCAACATTTTGTCTTCAATTTTTAAAAAACCCTCCAAATTCAATTTGCTGCCCATATACTATTGGGCATTCCCTGGAATGTAGACAGCAAGGGACAATAGACCATGAGGTCCTACCACTAGCTGAGGAGCTATTGGTAACTCACACCTGATGAGAGGAGGAGAGTTATTTTCCTTAAATGTATTTTTAAATCAAATTGGTATTTTGTACTGTGAGCAACTCATTTTGTAGTTCTTTAATAGGCTCGCTTTGCTATGACCAAAAGGCTGATTTCATGCCTATCCAGTCTCCTCAAGCTTACTGCTGGTTCCATTCTCAATGGGTAACTCGGTCCCCTGTGACAATTGAGCAAGTGGCATAGTCAGTTGGGAACTCTTCTGGTTTCCCCAACCCCTCTACATACAAAGAAGATTCTAAAGGAAATATGTCAGCGTGGCAGTGAAGTAGAAGTGATCTGTACCTACTCTTAATGGAAACCTTGATTTGAATAAGCATCCATGCATGGAAAGACCTTCACAAGACCAAAAAATCAGTCTGTCCAGACTTTGTAGCTATTGTGCAGAGCTGAGAAACAACCAAAAGATAGACAGAAAAGAGTGGGTAGCTTAATATCATCCAAACCACCCCACCCCAGCTCCTGAGCCTTAGCAAAGAGGCTTTAAAGGGTTATCCTTCAGTTGATAGAAGGAGAGTGAAATGAACACCTGACTTCACAGTAGAATCTAGCACGAGGCCCATCCTAATGAGTCCCAGCACCAAGCCAACAGTGGTAGATCCAAGCTCCTTACTGACTCAAGCTCCAGTCTAGCCCAGTCAATGACTATAACAGCAAGCTCAATTGTGGATCCAGCCAATGGGCCACTCTCATTCTCTAGATCACCTGGGTATATTAATGCTAAGTGTGTCTCCTTGAAATGAACTGGAACTAATGAAAGGCTGTCAGAGAAATAGGAAAGTCATTATGGATTCTACTTTTGCCCATTACATTGCCACCATTTCCTGTATTGTAAAATATCTGCCCGTTCTTCCACTAAGATGTGCTTCAGAGCTACACATTTTACTTCATTTTAATTGTCATGAGTCTGTCCTAACTCACCTCTAACTCTTTATTCTTCACATGTGTGTATGTGATGTGCATACATGTTTGCGTGTGTGCGGTTGCTTGCGCTGCCATTGGGAGTCTCCCTTCATCCCTCTCCACCTTATTAACTGAGGCAGGGTCTCTTGACTGAACCCAAAGCTTGTCCTAGCCTAGCCTCACAGCTTGTTCTGAGGATTCCCTCTGCTTTAACAGGGCTGGAGTAGCAGTGGGGAGGGGCACCACACTCCCCTGGTCCTCACAGGTTCTAGGAAAGCAAACTGTAGTCCTTACACTTGCTTAGCAGGCATATTTTCTTCTGAGCTCTCTTCCCAGCCCCACTACTCTCTCTTTTCTATGTTTCCAAAGTCTCTTACAAGGGAAAAAAACAAACTCTAGGAACTCTGCAGTCACAAGGCGCTGTGTTTACCAGAACCCTGAATTCTACTTTATGCTCTGCTGCTGTTGGCTTACAGCTTTTATTAATTTTTGATCAACATGCCCCACCTTTTCATTTTGCACTGAGTTTTACAAATTATGTAACCTTCTGTGTCTACACCTCTCTTTTCTCCTCTTCTCACTCACTGGACACTAACGTGTTTACTGCAGGGTAATATTTTTAGTTTTAGGAAAATATTTTAATCACTTCATTCTCTCATTTAAACCTTATGGATGGCTTTCCATGGCGTTTAGTATGAAGTCCCTCTTCGTATAAACATGAATTGCAGAGACATTCCCAATTAGGTCAAAGGCCTCGTGTTCCAACCTCGTGCCCCTTGTACTTGGTGCATAGAACAGCATTCAGCTAATTGTGCATAGAAGTTACCTTCACCTCCTTGTAACCTTCTCTCCCACCTGACATCCCTCAACACTTCTAAGTCAGGACACGTGAGTTTCCATGACAACAGAGAGCTCAGTGGCTTAATGAAAACCACAATGGTTTGTTTGCAGTAGTGCCAAGCAAAGGCATTAACTAGTATTAGATTTCCACAACCAGCCATCATAATGGAATTTGAATTTAGTGGTCCAAACACATCCCAGGGCCTCCATTCCTTTACTGGATCAACTGGATCTATCTAGCAAGGAGATGGGAGAAGATCACCAGTGGTGTCAAAGGGAAAGTGTGGTGTTAGGGCTTAAGGGGGAGAGCTATTTTTATTTATACTCTATTGCTACCATACAGGGTTGATAAATGTTTCAATATACATCAAACAGTTTTAAGCCACGATAATTATCTCATGATATTTATCTCCCTATCCATCAATTCTATGTGTGAGGGTTATAACTGAAGGTCTAGATCAACCTAGAAGACACAGCTCTGAATTGCTTATGAGGCTATTTCTAGAGAGGTTTAAAAGAGGCGAACAAGGAGGTGAGCAACACCACCCCATGGATTTAAAACTGAGCTGAATCAAAATGAGAGAATAGGGCGCCAGCATGGTCTGCTCCCTCACTGCAATGCCATGTGACCAGCCACTGTATACTCCAGCTGCCACACCGTCCCCACCATAATGGACTGCACCCTTATTAAAGCATGGGTCAACTGAACTCTCCCTTTGTGTTGCTTGGTCAGGTATCTGGTCATAGCAATGTGAACACTGACTCACAGTGACAGAGATACAACCTCTCTGTTCACCTTTATTACCATGACTGTGATTTCTGCTCAGGGAGATTCCTGGCACTTTTAAAGGCAGTACACACCTACGTTTAAGAATTTCTCAGATCAGAGCTTTAATTGTGTGTGTGTGTGTGTGTCTCTGACTGTCTGTCTGTCTGTCTGTGGGTGAGGCGTGAGGGTAGAAGTGTGTAAAAGTATAAGCATTCATGTTGGGCAGCTCACAACTGCCTGTGACTCCAGCTCCAAAAAATCTAAGCCTCTGTATACAAAGCAGGTGTACTATACTTAGCAAATGTTGTTAGCACAGATGAAGATCATGGATTGATGGAGACTGCTTGATAAGAAATAGAAGATGTTGGTCTCTGAATAAGCAGTCAAAGTACTCAAGACAAAAAGAAGAGGCAGCACATTCAAAAGCATTATGAAAGGTCACACTTGTGTTACCATGAAAAGACATCTAGAACTTTCTATGAATGATCTTTTCTGAAAAAGAAAATATCCATGGGTATCTTCAAAATTCAGATATGTGAAGATTTTTATATTAATAATAATTTTTATTTGAACTACAGAGAAGCAAATCTGCAATCAATCGAACATAGGTATTTTCATTATGACAGAGCATGCCGACAACAAATTAGCAAAGACATAGACTGAAAGTTAATCAGCAGTGTAGATTTTGTGCCTGTCATCTGCATAGCACATTTAGTTAACTAGGTGAAACACATTTATGTATCTGTTAGGTCTTATAGGGAGAAGAACAACCAAAAAATTATCAAAAGTGACCATATGATCAACCATAAAACAGACAGCATTTTTGTAAAACAACTTTCCCTTTATAATATATTTTTATTTCTAATTGATACATCATAGTTGAATGGATTTCTGGTCACAGTATGACATTTCTGTGTGTGCATATATCAATTAATGGCCAGATCACATAACTCTACATATCCATAACCTCAGACATTTCTCCTCTCTCTGTGTTGGTAATCATCAAGTTCCCTCTTATTAGCTATAGTGAAAGAAATTAGACTAGGAAGATTAGACTAGGATAAGAAAGCTTGTTGTAGAAGCACAAAGTTCTGAGTTCCAGTCCCCAGAACCCATGTAAGAAGTCAAATGCAGTCACACAAGCCTACACTACCAGCAAGGATAGAGGGAGGAGACAGTAGGATACTGGAGATTCTAGCCACCATCTGCTCCATGTTCAATGAAAGACTCTGCCTCAAGAGTTGACAGTGATGGTATTGAACACCTGATGCCCTCCTATAACCTCAACCACATGCGACATATAACATACATGCATACATCAAAGTATACACATTTAATTAATTAAATCAGATCTACAAGCAACACCTTCATTTCTCCTAAAATCTGTTCTATTCACAAGTATAGGTAACTACTTGTATTTATTGACAGACTAGAGTAGTGCATTAAAGTAAAATTATGGGAGCAGAATGATTCAATTAAATTCCTAGCTGTACCGTAACTAGCAATGCAAATGTCAATCAATCCTTGACCTTTAATGCCTTGGTTTAATCACTTTATAAAGTGAGAATTTAATATGAGCAACCTTAAGGATGCCATGCGGATCAAATGAATGGATGCCTATCAGGTGTTTGTGACAGTGTCTGACACACATGAGGGACAATGGAGCCATTATCTGGGCTCCCAGCTTTAGGAGAAGGCATGGGATGCCTTCTCTCTTCATATTCAAAGCAGGTAAGGAAATGCAAAGATAAGGCAGCCTAAATGTCATTTTTATAATCAGTGCTCTGCATGAGAAGACTGGGCCTGTCATAAAAATATTAACAGCAAGAGGCTATGGTTTTAATTGAATAAAATTTTATAAAAGACACCTACCAATAGCAATATCTTCAAATGTCAGAATGTAAATTCTACACACACACATATGAAAACACTGGAATAGAAATGGAAAGCAGTAAAAGACTAGAATCTTCCTCGTAAGCAATTCAGACCTCATTATCATAAAACTGGCCATTTTACTTGGTGTTGCATAAATCAAACATTGGTCTGACAACACTGTCTTTTAACTTCCTGAGTAAGTCAAGGTCATTACATAGGAAAGATGTCAGTACCATCTCTGTTATTTAAAGGTTAGTAGTTGACCACAGTATACAGACTATATTTGTTCTTTTGTGTAATAAACTAGAAAAACAATGAAGAGACTTAGAAATCACCTGGCTATTTGACACTATAGCAAATAGGTGTTATTAGTAAGGTGTAATGAAAATGATTGCTTTTTTAAAAAGCATTTTTAACTTTGAGAGATTCAAAGTGAAATGTTTCAAGAAATACAAGCAATATAATACTTGGGAATAGACATAAACAGGGCAGGAGGGTGCTTAGAAGCAGGCCGAACAGTGAGTTCCCAGTTCTGGTGTACTGACAGCTCCAGAAGCTGAGAAATGATGGCATGGGATTTGTTATGCTGTTCTCCCTTTGTGTGTGATTTGGATTTCCATGACAACAGCTTTGATAAGATGCTTGAATTGTCATCAGCAACAATTCACCCGAATTTCATGAAACCATAGAGAACCTGAGATGAAGTTTGAGGACGTATTTGCCCTCTCATAGAAGATACTGTAATAGTGAGTTCACTCTTGTGAAATAAAACACAATGTACAGTCTGACACCTCTTAAACCAAGGCTGTGCCCATTCAGGGACACACCCCCAATCCTAAGTGGTCAACCACAAATACACATGCATGAAGCAACACGAACTGGACTCAGTAGTTTGTGTTATATGTATGTGCGGTTAATATGCACACACGTATATATGTCAACATTGATTACCAAAGAAGAGATCATGACTTTGAGAGAAACTGGGGGAACGTGGTTGTAGTAAAGTTGGGAGAAGGGGTGTAAATGATGCCAATGCAATGACTATGTATGAAATTCTCAAATAATTTTAACAAAGTAAAGATCATATTCAAAAGTTATATTTATACATAATTTTTGTTTGTTTGCCTCTTCAAATACTAAAATAATATCTATAGACCCTCAATCAGCAATTCGGAAATTCTTCGTTAAGATAGGAGAGGAAGGAGAAAAGAAAGACAAACTTTCATTGGCATTGTTCTTCTTCCAGGCCGGACTCGTGACCACAATGGTTTGTGTGTTCTGTTCAATTGTCCAGTGTAGGCGTTACAAAGAAGATTGGATAGTAATCTTCTTTGATTAATCTCTCATGCAGATTATTACAAAGTAGTTCTCTGAGTGAGTGGAAATTCAGCTCAACTGGTAAAGTTGACATACCAAGTAGGAGCTGTTCACACCAGAACTGTATGTGCTCCTAACCTGATCATTTCTCCAGCAAGCAGCTCATCTCCTCAGGAGAAACTCATTTTTGTCAGGAGAAGTTCAAAACTATTTTGACAGTTCATTTTGAAGTCTATATGATTGGCATCTGTTGTATTAGGAGCGGTGGGTCTGGGCTGCATCCCGCCACCCGGCTAGCTTTACCTGAAATAATTATATGGAAACTATATTCTTTTAAACACTGCTTGGCCCATTAGTTCCAGCCTCTTATTGGCTAGCTCTTACATATTAGTCTAACCCATTTCTAATAATCTGTGTAGCCCACGAGGTGGCTTACCAGGGAAGATCTTAACCTGCGTCTGTCTGGAGTGGGAGAATCATGGCGACTCCCTGACTCAGCTTCTTTCTCCCAGCATTTTGTTCTGTTTACTCCGCCTATCTAAATTCTACCCTATCAGAGGCCAAGCAGTTTCTTTATTACTTAACCAATGAAACAACAGATAAAAAGATGACCCTCGTCCATCAGGCATCTCAGATCCAGGTGGAATCTCACATCAAAGAAGCCCTCAATCTTACACCCCCCACAAACTTTGATATTATATAATAACTATACTTATCGAAGCTTATCATAATACACTAAAGATGAGACCATTTTCACACATAATCCATACATTAAGAGAAAATATAAAGGGTTTAATGAGTTGAAAATAATGCTTCTACTATATGTATTTTTGAATATGAAACTAGGACTCAAATAAAATCCTGATTTTTGTCTTGATCCATATGAGGTAGACAAAATTCAACACCAAGCTTTTTTATGATATGCTAAATAGATCAGACAAAACACATAGACTCTTTTTTCACAGAGTTGTTTTTCTACTACTTTTGTTTTCAGGATAATCAGCTGAAAACAATCTTTTAAAAATATAACAAAACTAGTGTTTATCTAAGATAATGATAGTGAAATTCTAACTTGCCCCAAACCCATTATCGTAATCTATAAGTACAAAACAAGACATGGATATTGAACATTTTTGGAGTTTCATAAAGAATCATTTAACCTGTGTAACTAGCAAACACTCCCAGGACATGTTTGTCAATGAAACTCAATTATGACCAAAGCGATGATAGGGGATGGGAGTTGGAGACTTGAGTCTGATCCTTGAAAATATCTTCTCCCAAAATCAATAGCCTAATCTAATTTAGATGGAAGGAGTTTGGGTTCTAATGAGTAAGTAACTATTTGAAATACATTAGTTGTGGTAAATAGGAAAAAATTTGTTTTAAAAATCTCAGATCCCCCACACATAAAGGCTGAGTATATTTAAGACTTACAAGGCCATCATTAATGCCATGATTACATCCATTTTCTTAAGTGGTTTTATTAGACTCACCAATTTGGAATACTTAATATTTAATGACAGAAGCTAATTGACAATAATTAGATCCTGGAAAGTAGCCAATTGAACCACCTTAAAGTAATGTTCACCTCAGCAGACTCCACAGTCTTGGTAAGTAAGAAGAATGAGCAAAAATGCGAAATCGCTACCACGACATGTTTTCAGGGCACAAACAGAGTCAGAGAGGTTAAATGCCTTTCTCTGAGTCACCTTAAATGTGGCTTCCAACTACGCAGGAAAACAAGCAGCTGCTGAGGTAGCCAGCAATACACCTAGGTGAAGCCAAGCAATCTAAAATCACAGCTATGCTTTTGCTTTTTGGTTCAAAGAAGATAAAGAGATTAAGACCAATTATTATAGCCAGAATGTAAATATCTATATATCACAGAATTCCACTACAGATAGATTTGCCTTCTCAGATGCATGTTCATGAGAATGTGTTGCAATTAATAAGAATATATTAGGTACATTATCAATGTGCTTTAGTGCAAATGCCTGCCATCTGAAAACCATCAGTTTTTCTAAATTTGCAAGGTGGTGCGGCAGGTAAAGGTATGTGCAACTTAAATCTGATGACCTGAGCTCCATCCCTAGAACCCCTGTAACCAACTTTACAAAGTTGTTCTAGGACCTCCACATGTGTGCTGGGCACGTGTTCATCCCAACATACACACACACGCACACAAACACACACACATTTCACCTACATATACAATAACTAAAAATAAATTTTAGAAAAAGAAATTAATCTCTCTTCCTGATTTTGCAGCTAGAAAAGATTTAGATCTATCAATTGTTTTAAGAATTAAAATAATGAGTGTTCTTGCAGTACCCTGTCTCCTGAAATGCCCAATAATCACCAGCTATTTGTGTTACTATAGCCATTCTCATGTAGGGATTCCTGAATTGCAGGAAAGCCCACAGAATTCCCAAGTAAATCTGAGTTTCAGATTAAAAAAATAAAAGGTAACTTTCATCAAAGTTCATCAGGGAAACCAAGGTGTTTACTAGGTTTCACACAGAGACAGGTGTGAGAAGCTATGGGCAGGAACACAGGTGGCCTCACTGGAAGTCTGTACCTAGGATGTATGATGGTTCCCCCATGCCTACACTGATGGAGACACCTTCCCTAGTTCTTCCACACCTGTACACCCAATCTCTCCCAAAGCCATATGAAACCAAGACAGAATTACACGGATATGGTTAGGGGGCTTGGTGAGAAAATTCAGGATTCTCCCTGGCCCTCCTTCTCTGAGGGACCATAAAGTCACCAAGCCCAGCTGTGATGCTCTTTGGCAACCCGGCAGGTGAGAATCTGGTGACGGTGGAGGCAGTTTGGCTGAAGAGATAGTACTTTATACTAGCATTTGGAATATAATTATTCTAAGCCTTTAATCATTCTTTATCTGAAGCCAAAATTAACTGGGAATCTCTCTCTCTTTCTCTCTCTCTCTCTCTTTGGTTTTTGAGATAGGGTTTCTCTGCAGCTTTGAAACCTGTTCTGGAACTAGTTCTTGTAGACCAGGCTGAACTAAAACTCACAGAGATCCGCCTGCCTCTGCCTCAAGTGCTGGGATTAAAGGTGTGTGTGTGTGTGTGTGTGTTTGTGTGTGTGTGTGTGTGTATAAATACATAAATGCAAGTCAAGAAAATTAATGTGTCACTTCACCAAAAATCTGCTAGTAAATAAAACCTATCCAAGTTAACTAAATGAAATGATTCAATGCAATCATGAGTATTACTTAAATACTCTCAGTCTTTTTTAAAGTGTGTGTGTATGCATTGTGCACATGTATGTGGGTGTGTATGCATATGTGCGTGTGTGTGTATATGCATGTGTGTGTACGTGTGTGTGTGTGTGTGCACATGCATGTGACTGTTATGTGTGTGAGTGTGGCCAGGCTTGTGGAGGTGAGAACAACTTTTAGGAATTGGTTTTCTCTTTCCCGTACAAGTGTCCCTGGGAGAGAGAACTCAGGAGGTCAACGTTGCATGGCAAAAGACTTTTGTTGCTCAGTTGTCTCGCCAACCCTCTAAGTATTTAATCAATGTCTAAACACCTTAGTCCCAAAAGTTTATTTTATGACTTCCAAGATTCTAGCCTTGCAGGGTTGCACTTATTTTAAAAGGTCAACGTACATTTGTGGATACCCTCAAGCCTTTGAGAGGCTTGACAGAAAAAGTTGTTGATCTCAAGGAGTCCCCCAGTCATGCTCAAGCAGTATCTCTGCTCTGTCTTCTGACATCGCTGTTACCCTAAAATCCCAGACTGAACCCCAGACCTTGGCTCTCACAGTGGGTCCTTACTGCAGCGCTCTCTGGCTCCCGTCACGTCCCTGAATGTTTCATCTACTCAGACTGTGCTCTGGAATGCTGTCGTGTTTTCTCAGCATTTCCACCCTTGTTTTGTTCCTGGCTTGACTTTGTATCTTTCTCTCCGTGCCAACGTGTTGCACAAGTTCCATTTCGCTGTGTTACTAACGCGGGAACCAAATAGATTAGACTTTACAAATTAGCGAAAGAGCCAGATAAAACAGGAACCCCGATAGCCATGAGAAATGACTTCAAGCCACCTGCCAGCTGTGATAGGCTAGCATAATAGTGGCTGAAGCTGCTCCAAACCTCAGCAGTGTACACCACAGTGGGAGACCCTTTGGCAACCAGTTTAACCTCACACCCATTTTAAAGATGAAGAGAATGAGGTCGCAAGGCTAGGATGTGTCAGAACTAGAAACGTGTTTCTACAAAGCACAAAAGGCTGCCTGCTCACCAGAAGATGTGGAAAGCAAATGTATCCTGACCCCCAGTGCAGGGTCCTTTGGATGGACTCACTGGTGTGTCCTGCTTTCATTTTACTGTTATGATAAAATATCCTAACAAAAAAACAATTTATGCGAGGAAAAGATCTGTTTGGCTTACAGTTCTGAGTGACAGGCCATCATCTAGGGGAAGTCAAGCTGGCACTCAAGTCACACCACAGCCATAGTCAAGAGCAGAGAGCAATGAATGCCCCACACTGCCTACTTGCTTTTTCTGCTCAGCCAACTCCCTTCAAGCTTGCGCAGGTCAGAGCCCAGCACATAAAATGCTGCTGCCCGCACTAAGGTTGTGTCTTTTCTATTTTAACTCTCAACCAACATGATCCTCCACAGACATACTCACAAGCCAATCTGAGATAAATAATTCTTCATTAGGATTACCTACCCAGGTGGTTTTAGATGTGTCAAATCAGTGATTAAAAATAATCAGTATGCAGCCAAAAAAAGATATGCATTTCATGGCTTTCTAGTACTGTCAAATAGTTATAAAAGTAAATTTGCTCAGATAACTCACTCTGTTATAACTAAATTGAATTCCACATTTGAGCCTATACTGTAGAATTGTCACAAAACTTCTAATTATTCCAAGCAGAAAGAAAAGAGAGGTAATTAAGTAAGTTTGAAATGAGGAGTAGCCAAGAGCCCACTGCTAGAGAGGGAGGTCACAGGCCTGGGTGGGGAAGCTGCTATTGTTTTGCTAAATAGAAATGAAGAGTCTGTCAATTTGTCTTCTCAATAATTTTGCCCGTAGATTAGAGCTGCTGTAGATTAAATTTGGTCTTATCGCTGTGATCATCAGTGACTGCAAAAATTCAGATCTTGTCAAAGTACACAAAATAAACTGCTACTGACTTCCATACCATAACGTTATCTATTACCTCCTCTATAGCTCAGGAAACATCATAAGAACAAGAGACCAAAGAATATAGGAGCCAGAAGTAGGGGACGGGAGGATGTGTGGAAAGATGACTTCATGGAATGATGTGGCTATTGCAGTGTCCAACCCACAAAACCCACAATTATCAGCACAACGTCTCTGCAAGACAGGGTTTGACAATAGCTTGTCACAGAAGGGGAAGGGGATCCTGGGGTCCCAACCCTCACTACAGATTTATACACAGTTATTGCTGCGGGGAAGAAGAGGTATCTTTTCAGTGGTGTAGCCACTGGTCAGTGCTCATCAAGCTCCTGAATAAAACCTCTCAGATTTTCCCAATATAACGAGAAGATTCACCCCTGCTGAATGTTCATGGTGATGATGGGCACTCTGCACACTACAGGAGGAGGAAAGTAATCCTCAATATCACCCAGCTACAGATCCTGAAACCTGAGTGTAAGATATACTGCATGTAAGATATAGTGGTATGGATGTTACCAACCACTTTGTACTTGGCTGTAAGGCCCACTCCATCAAATGGAACCCATAAATGTCTGCTAAAGTTGTCAAGAACCTGAGACTAGATAGGTCGTGGGCTTAGGGAAAACCTACTACTATTACTCTACTAAAGAAACATGGCAAGAAAATGGCTTCTATGACATATTGCTATACCCGCAGATCAGAGCATCACTCCAGCCTCGTCAGAGAAGCTATATCTTGGGACAGATGACAATTAATAAATAAATCTACAAATGGACAATGTGCAGGGTGAAATACTGGAGCTCTCGTCTTCAAGCCATGGGAATCCATGACGAAAAGGCTGTGGAAAGAGTATGAGGTCAGGGTGGCGTGTGACTCCAAGGAAGCAGAGTCTTCTAGACACAGAATCAATACACAGATAATTCACATTGAACAGTGACAGCAGACACATGACCTGCACATATTGAGCTCAGACAAAATCCCGGCACTGAGATGGAAACGTGAACACAAGGTCCCACACTTAACTAAGAAGTGATTGGCAGTTGATAACTACTGTCAGTTTTTTTTGGTACAGTTTCCCTGCACATATCAACCACATCCCGGGATAGTTCCCATGCCCAGGAGAGTAGCTGGGCAACAGAAATGGACTTCATGTTGTTATTGCTGTTAGCTGGGGTGTTCGCTTTTTGTTTTGTTTTGGTATTTTTTTTGTCTTATTCTTCTCTTTTCAATTTATCTGTTTTGTTTTCCATTTTCTTCTTCTCTAGGTTTTTTCCTCCTCTTGGCCTGTTTTGAAAAAGAGAAAGAGAGAGTAAAAGAACATGAATTTGGATTTGGGTGGGTAGGGAGGTAGGAAGTATCTGGAAGCAGTGGAGGGCAAAATATGATCAAACCATATTGTATAAAACTTTTAAATAAAAACTAAAAAATAAAAAATTTCCCATGCAAATGCCTGTAAACAACCCTAAGTGAAACTCATTTGTGTTATAAACCAACAGAAAGATTTGATTGTGTGAAGCAAGGGAGGGGAGAAACTAGCTCGAAAAAGGAATGGGATCAGTGGGAGTGCAACAGGGACCAAAGAGGGCAATGGAGGTGCTGGGCTCCCTTACTGTGGACCTTGAGTCCTGCATGCAAATGGATGGAAATAGAAAACACTATCCTGAGTGAGGTAACCCAGACCCAAAAAGATGAACATGGGATGTACTCACTCATAATTGGTTTCTAGCCATAAATAATGGTCACGAAGTATATAATTGGTGAGCCTAAAGAAGCTAAATTAGAAGGTGAACCCAAGGAAAAACATATAATTATCCTCTTGGCTATGGGAAGTAGACAAAATTGCCAGGGAGAAATTTTGGGATCTTGGGGGTGGGGTGGGATGGGAGTATCGGGGGATGGGGAGAGAAAAGTGAGAAGGGGAGGATGAGGGAAACTTGGGGAAACAGAAAGATTGGGATAAAGGAAGGTTGGATAGGGGAGCACGGAAGCACAATTCTTAGTTAAGGGAGTCACCTTAGGGTTGGCAAGAGACTTGAACCTAGAGTGGCTCCCAGGAGCCCAAGGCGAGGTCTCCAGTTAGTTCCTTGGGCAGCTGAGGATAGGGAACCTGAAATGACTCTATCCTATAGCAATGCTGACGAATATCTTGCATATCACCATAGAACCTTCATCTGGTGATGGATGGTGATAGTCACAGAGACCCACACTGGAGCACCGGACTGAGCTCCCAAGTTCCCAATGAGGAGCGGAAGGAGGGAGAACATGAGCAAGGAAGTCAGGACCATGAGGGGTGCACCCAACCACTGAGACAGTGTGGCTGATCTATTGGGAGCTCACCAAGGCCAGCTGGACTGTGACGGAAGAAGCATGGGATAAAACAGGACTCTCTGAACATGGCGATCAATGGGGGCTGATGAGAAGCCAAGGACAATGGCCCTGGGTTTTGATCCTACTTCAAGTTCAGGCTTTGTGGGAGCCTAGCCAATTTGGATGTTCACCTTCCTAGACATGGACGGAGGGGGGAGGACCTTGGACTTTCCACAGGGCAGGGAACCCTGACTGCTCTTTGGTCTGGAGAGGGAGGAGGGAAAGGAGTGGGGGGAGGGGAGAAGGGTGGGAGGAGGGGGAGGGAAATGGGAGGCTGGGAGGAGGCGGAAACTTTTTTTTTCTTTTTCTTTTTCTCAATAAAAAAAAAGAGGGCAATGGGATATAAATAAGATTGAAATACATAATGCATATGTAAAAAAGTCACAATGAAACCTATTATTATATATAACTAATTATGCAACTAGAAGATTTCTAGGATGGATGTACGAACCAATGTAATCATTACCACTTAACTGTACATTTAAAATTAGCTGAGGTGATCATTGTGCTAATCTGCATTTTATCACAATAAAAGTATATGTAGCAATGAAAGGGAAATGGGAGGGGCAATTTTACTTGTGTCTTGCTTTCTTTTTTCCTATTTATAGTGTTTAAATTTTAAGGCTTAGAAAAATAAGACTAAAATCACTTATTCTGAATTTAAAATTTGGGGGAAGAAATGAGAACTGCCCCTTGGATTAAAATCCTAGCTGTCTGCCAAGAATGCAACAGGATTGCAACTGTAACAGAGAAACCACTAAAGTGCAGTGACCTGATGGCAGTAGGTCAGTCTGGCCCAGGTCCCTGCCTTAGTTACTGTTCTATTGCTGTGACAAAACTCTATGACCAAAACAATTGGACTAACAGTTTCCGAGGGTGGGAGACCATGACCATCCTAGCAGTGGCTGCAGGCAGGCAGGTGTGCAGCTGGAGCAGCTCATATCTTGATCCACAGCCACGAGACAAAAAGTTAACTGGTAACTGGAAACTTCAAAATCTACCCTCAGTGACATACCTCCTCTGATGCCACATTTCTTAATCCTTCCCAAATGGTTCCATAAACTGGGGACCACATATTCAAACTTATGAATCTAAGGGGCCATGCAAACCTCCACATCCCCTTTCCATTAGTTGTGCAGGCCCTCACAGGAAACAGTGTGGGATTCCTCGAAGATGTGTCTGATGTACACACCCAACCAAACCCAATATGAAGGTAATAATCTCTAATAAAATGAAGGAAGCCCATTATAGTATAGTTCTAGTCTTGATTTTGTATGTCACTACACAACTTGTTCACATAGGTATTTCTATATAAATCTTAGTTCTGCCTTTTAAATTTGATATTACAATTAAATTAAATTACAATTTTAATTTTACATATCATAGCTCTTTAAAAGATGATTTTTGTATCTTTGGTTTATTTCTGTTCTTAAATATTTTATTATATTTAGTTATTTTGTTGGGGAGAGGCATGTATATCAAAGAATGTATGTGGAAGTCAGAGGACAACTTGTAGGAATTGGTTCTCTTCTTCTACCACATAAGTTTTAGGGATCATGAGGTCATCAGGCTTGGCAGCAAATATCTTTGCCTGCTAAGCCATTATACTGGGCCCATTATAGCTTTAATTAGATTCATATGTACCACTTTAAATGGTTATATACCATTCTTTGTTGATATATCATGATTTACATAACTATCTCCCATAGTTGGATATTTGTGTGGCTTTCAGTTTGTGGCAAATAATTGAAATGCTGCAAGAAGTGTTTTCTTTAATGTATTATTATTTATTTGAGATTGTGTTCATATGAATAATATTATTACTCAAGAAAAGTATTGTATATGTGTATATTTAAATTACCTTTAAAAATACCAATTATATACTTCCATGACATAAAGCCTCAATTAATTTGGATATTTCAATACAGTTTAGTCTTATCCTATCTAACACAGACTGATGGTACAAGTTCATAGTGAGCACATGAAGAGTAATTGTTAAATTTACCATCTTGACAATAGTAAATGTCATACAATTCATGTTCTTCTCAAAAGATAATTTACAATTTCCAATCTTGATTTAAAATGAACTAACAATGACAATTACAACTATATCTTTGTAAGAAACAGAAGTAACTACGGAATTAGTAGATTAAAATGTTAAATTGACCGTGCTTTGCAAGAATGCTAATTTGATGTATTAACCTGAATATACACAATGTTCAAGATACTTTGAAATAATGAAGACTCCAGACTATTAGTATGAGCTTTATTTTTCCTTCCTTCCTTCTTCTTCCTTGTTTGTTTTTTTAAATAGAATTTCATGTAGCTGAGACTAACCTGAAACTCTCTATGTAGGATCTGGGGAGGGGTGACAGCAGGTCTCTACCATTTGTAGGGACATCTACAAGGATTGCATATGGCAGAATTTAAACCAGGAACACAGTTCCAGCTCTCCACAGATTGGATAAACCACATCCATCAAGCTATGAAATTTGCTCACGAGAGAAAAAATCTGGCTTGAGGCCATCTGAAGTTTGCCTTTCTCATTTCTGTAACATTTTTGTTTACTGAAACTCTCCAGAGACATTCTATTACTGGCGATAGAATAGTTGAACCCGGCAATGTCCTCTTTCGAGTTTTTTAGTGTCTCTCAATTTTATCCCAAAGACTTGCTGAGAATTTTCTTTGTGGTAAGCCAGAGGACAGGGTGACTCTGGAAGGGATTTGATGGCATGAAAATCTGATGAGGTAAGATCAGGAGTCACTGGGGTTGCTTAGGACACGCCCCCTACTGCACATGGGGTTTCTAGTGAGATTCTTAGAGAATATAAGTTGGCAACCTGGATGGTGGAAAGGCCTTAAACAAGTGTTATTAATGATGTTGGAATTCTTGCTTCTTTGTTGAACAGATGCAGCAGGTCCTGTTCTGGGGCTCCATTCTCTTCCCATGTGCCCGTAATCTCCCCCTTTCTATTTGGCCTGGTTTAAAATACAGCTAGTGACTACTAATCCTCTGACCTACATAATTTGGGGACAATTCATCCTAAGATGAGCGACTGAGCAAGTGCAGCAATAAAGCCCACGATGTGTATGTGGTTAGGAAATTCTGCACACTTTTAAAACTTTGTTTAGCTTTTATATGACAAAGTCAAGCTTGAACTGGTTTTCAAAGGCAACGTAAAGAAAGGAATCACATATTACCATAGAAATTGTACTATTTTGACAGCAGATGACTAGTTCCCAAATTTGGGGCTGGATAATTCTTTATCCAAGGATGTTAATAGGTTTTGTTTTTTAACTTGCCCACAATGTAATACATTTGCTCTGGCATTTTTATATATGGTTCGATCTTGTGAATTCTCTTTCCCTACTCCTACCCCTGCTGCCTTTCTTCTTCTTCTCCCCAATACCCCTTTTTCGGTTTTATGTAACTTGTACTCAATGATCCTGCTTTCTTCTGTTCCGCTGCTGAGGTCTCTCTTTCCCTTCACATGATCTGCTTTCTGCTGATTTATATCTACATACAAACACATAGACACACATATATAAAAATTAAAGTCTGGGTAGGCTATGCTTATCAGAGAAGACATGCAGTATGGTCTTACAAGGGCTGGCTTATTTCACTTAATACAGTAGTTTCAGGTCTGGGTGCTTAATTCTTGATGGTCTAAACTCTCAATCTTGGCAGTTATATTCGCAATTGCTACGACAGCAGGCAGCTACAGTGACTTATCTCCAGAGCAATTCAAATCTACTAGTTCCTTAAATAATGAGTCCATGAAAATAAATACTCCACCCAGAAGGAGATTTCTTAACTACTAAATTTTATTTTATAAATACAAAGGAAATCATCTCCTACAGTATAAGCGCACGAAGGGGTCTTCACTACTCCAGAAGTTTTACGGTTGAATCCCTGAAGTTGCATCTCACACAGATTCTTTGTCTGCAGACTTTAGTGGCCCAGCAGGTGACTTCTCCACAAAGAAGACTTACTTGTTTTCACCTGTGAATATGCCTTAGTATCACTTCTGAAGAAGTCTCAGTTGTGGGGGCAGGGGGCACAGTACAGGCTTCAGAGAAATAAAACTACATTTTTGCATTTTGTAGATAAGGACAATGAAACACAAAAATTGTCACCAAGCGCCTGAGATTCAAATCAGAGGAAAAGCAGTCGTCATTCCAGGGCAGGGACCCGAGAGCTATAAATCCTGACTTGACTTATGGCTAAATCTTGTTCCAGGCAGTTTCCTGTTTTCTTGTTGCCATTCTTTGAGATTGGGTTTGAATTACTTCTCACATTGCTTTCGTGATTTATTTTCTACTGCAGTTAGATGTGGAGATTAAAATGTCTGACTTTTTGCATTTTTCTGTAAAAGGGATCCTATCTAGAAAACCCCACACACACTTCCCACACTCTGTCAGCAAATAGCAGAGTGGGTCACAAACAAGTTTCTCAAGGTTGAGCTGACCAGGAATGACAATATTCTGGGAGAGAATGGACCCTAAAGAGTTAATGGCTTCTGTGTGTAGCTTGTTCTACAATAAGCTAGTGGTCATTTAGCAGCATTTCAGACAGTCTTGCTAGAAAGTGTCGTAGGATATTAGCAGTTAGCACATATATTCAAGGACAGAGAACAGAGCAATAATTACCTTGCCAGCCTAAAGCTTTAATTTGTAAACATACTTTCAATTTTTCTCTATCATGAAAGGTCTGTAAATTTAATGCATCAAATATTGTAGAACAGAGATTCCCTTAACCCATTGAGCCATCTAGTTTAGAAAGGTTTTCTCCAACATTGTCAAGACAATTGCATCTTAAAACTTTTCAAAATTGGGCCCAACGTCTGGAGGACCACGGACTTTCGTATACTAATGGAGCTGTGTAGAATAACAGATGATGAAATGCAAAGCAAACTGAGCTCCTGACAGCATTTAAAGTGTGCGTGCACCTCTCAGCCGAGGAAATAAATTAAACTTGATTTCCTGTTACTGTAATTGGTGGAAGTAAGCCGTCTGAAAAAATTACTAAGGAGGGCAGGCACCTCTTCTCCACAGGGGACATGTTCAAAGATACCACCCGACAGAAGATGCATGAAACCATAGAAAATATCGAACTGTATATATAGCTGTGTAGTTTCCTATATGCCCTACAGCACTGTCTTGTGGCACACAGCCAACCTACCCTCCTAAGTGTTATGTCCTGGTACCTCTGTCTATCACTTTTCTTGCACACTGGGGCCATTGTTAAGTAGAATAAGGGTTACTGCACTGGACACACTATGATGTTATGGAAACCCATCCCATAATCAAAGCTACTGGCAAGTGACTGTTGGGCAGGTAACAAAAAGTACAGACCGACAGATGGTGCATCAAGGTGTCTGACACCTTGGGTGGGGTGGAGGGGAGTGATCTAAGACTTCCCCATGCTGGTCAGAAGAGTGAAAAACACTACATTTGTGAATTGTTTCTGGAATTTTCCATTTAATATTTTTAAATCACTATTCTCTGTGGGTCATTAGACTATGGAAAGTGAAACCCCAGGGAAGACGACTTTCTTGACATAAGTGTTTTGTTTATAAACAGTCAATAAACGAAACACTTTACGCTAGACACTTTCAGATTGTAACTCCAACTTTACAGTCTGATGGGGAACTCCAGCCAATCACATTATGTTTAGTGTGGGTCCCCCTGGGGTCACACAAAACAAATAAAAAACATTCAGGTGCGCTTGTTCCTCCTCTTTGTTCCCTGCACTCCTGATGTTAGTGGGATCTTTGGTCATGTAAGTTTTCCTTTTTATTAAAACTAAATCTATTATATTAAACTGGTCTGGTTAATTCTAAATACCCATCGACCTTGCCCCTTCAACAGTCGTTCTTTGAGCAGTAAGTACAGTAACTGGACAGGATGTACAGATTCATAACATGACTTTATCTGACTTTATCATCACATGAAATGTTTCCATGAGAAAATTCTTCAAAAGACAAACTGCAACTCCGTCTGGCAACACAGATCATCTGAGAATGGACAGGGAGCCAACCCAGGTGGACAATGTCTCCTCTATCAATTAAAGGGACTCCCTTAATTACACATTCACACGTCAGACCCTCTGTCCTGACTCACTCCATTCACTCCCCCACCCCGTGAAACCTGTCACCCAAGGAACCACTTGCACCCACCATTGTCATAAAACCTGCTCTGCTATTATTACCTTGTTTGATGCTGTGTAGTTATTTAGCACAAATGCTATCACTTGAATGCCTTCTCAAAGTACAAAAGTGTTTAATACATAAAATGAAGGGTTTTAATAAACAGCTTTATTCTAGCAAATTACACAGTGCCTCCTACCAGGCAAGAACTGACAGAGCCATTTTATTGGTATTTTTCAAAGCCATGAAGCACACAAAATACTACAACAGATGGAAGACAAGCAGGAAGCAGGGCTAGGGGTCTAGAGTATTATAAAAGATGGGGAAATAAATCTATAAACATGCATCATATTGTAGATAGCAGTGGTTCTCAGTATACCTAGTGCCATAACCCTCATGCTGTGATGATCCCCAATTATAAAATTGTTTTGTTGTTATTTCATAACTGTAATTTTGCTACTGTTGTGAACTGTAAAGTTCATATTTGATATGCAGGATATCTGATATGCAACTCCCAAAGGGGTCATGACCCACAGGTTGAGAACCACTAGTATAGACCTTTGTATTAGGGGATACAAGTAAGGGGACACTTACGGGCACACAGCTACTAAAACGGGACTTCAGATGCCCTTTTCCATCACTCTCTTCCTTATTCCTTTGAAATGGGATCTCCCACTAACCTGCATCTAGGCCGCCAGCAAGTTGAAATAATCCTCCTGTCTCCACTCACTATGGAGGTGGGGGTGCAAACATATGTGCTCCTATGTCCAGCTTTCAATGCAGTGCTGGGATTTGAACTCAGGTCCTCATGCTTGTGCAGAAAGCCCTCTTACCCACTGAGCCAAAAACAAGTAAACTCCATTTGCTCTTAATTTTAAAAAGTAGTTTTGTGAGATGACAGCATTTTGATCTACTTCATAGCATTTTACAGCATATTTCTATCCCACAGTATCATAATGTGAACCTTAAATGAAGTAACACTTGCTAAATCAATAACAGAGAAAAAGTTTCTCTTTTGTGGCTGAGAGTCTCTTGTAATTTGATTATAGTTTTAGAGAATGATTAACAGCAACAAAACAAGATAATTTCAAATAAAATAAAAAGAAAATATCTCACACTGATGGTTTATATGTTCACCTAATTTCTACCTCACCAAAATCAGTTGGATACACCACGTACAGCCATGAAGTACATCTGCAAAGTGGGGTTTTTTTTTGGTGTTGTTGTTGTTGTTTAGGATTTTTTTTATGAAGTGTGCATTAAGCAAGCATTTTGACAGCTGTTTATAGTAGACATCTTCCATCAGAGGTGTTTACGGCCACATATTTTCCTTTTTGCAAAATGACTAACAATTTTGTGTATGTGTAAGAAACATCATACCAACTGCCAAATTTGAGATTCTTTTTGCAAAAGTTTAAAGGATTTCTGATGCAACTGAGCCACAAGGATTATTATCGCCTTCATTATTAGACTGTCATAAAAATGTGCGAAGTCACAGGCGTGGCTTCTATGAGCAAGGTCAATTTGAACCCAAAGCCTTTTATTTCACGTTCTGGTTAACCTCGGTCACCTCCTCCCTTTTGTTCTCTTCTGTGGACTGCTTCTTTCTCCGTTGCTCATTTAATTGCTGGGTTTTGCTCATATTGTTGATATGGGGACATCTACCCAGCATTTCTCAAGATGAAGGAGGCCACAAAGTAGTAAAAACGGGATTCGATGCCTGCTGTGGAAAGGACTTGAGCATATGCAAGGAAAGTTATTATTTTATTTCAGATACTAACTCACCCTGGCAGGGGAACACCTGGGCAACTCCCAACTGTTAAGGCTCAGTAAAGCTGGAAGGGGGAGGATCTGGGCTGGTGAGACAATTCAACAGGTAACAGAGCCTGCCACCAAATCTGACCACCTGTGTCTGTCCCTGGAACACACATGGTAGAAGAAAACTGATTCTTACAAGTTGTCCTCTGGCTACCAAACATGGGTAGTAGCCTGTGCACGTACACACACACACACGAATGAATGAATGAATGGATGAATGAATGCGTGAATGAACCATTGAAAAGCCACCCAGGCTAGCATTTTGTGTGCTGGAGCTATTTCTCTTAAACATACATAGTGACTTCAACGGATCAGATGTAGGCGGATGCTGCTTGTTTGTTCTCTGCCACCCAGACCCAAAATAATCACACAGAAACTATATTAATTAAAACACTGCTTGGTCTATTAGCTTAGGTTTTCTTATTAACTAACTCTTACATCTTAAATTAACCCACTTCTATTATTCTGTGTGGCTGTGGCTTTCCCAGTAAAGTACTGGCATCTGTCTCCTTCAGCAGCTACATGACTTCTCCCTGACTCCACCTTCTTTCCTCATCTGTCTGCTTGGAATTCCTGCCCTCCTCTATTCTGCTTGTAGGCCAAAGCAGCTTTATTCGTTAACCAATAAAAACAACACATATATAGAAGGACATCCCACACCAATCAGAGGAGAAAAAAGTTGAACTCTCAGCTTTATTTTACATTTAAATGTTTTAAAATGATAGCACATAACTTTATTAACAGTGACAAAACCGGCTAATTTATTTAATGTCAAAGGAACTAATAACGAAATTAAAAGTATAGACAGTATTATATAGGTAGTACATAGGTAATGCATAGTCAGGCTTCAAAGCCCTCTGAAACCCAATTTGTGCATGGAACATTCCTCTTTTGTAAGAGAATATTTGCAATAACAACTGTGTATGCACATATATATAAATCATTTCATATTTCAAAAATTATAAAATTTGCCGGGCGATGGTGGCACACGTCTTTAATCCCAGCACTCGGGAGGCAGAGGCAGGCAGATCTCTGTGAGTTCGAGACCAGCCTGGTCTACAGAGCTAGTTCCAGGACAGGCTCCAAAGCCACAGAGAAACCCTGTCTCGAAAAACTAAAAAAAGAAAAATTATAAAATTTCTTTGCTTTATCATGGAAAAAATGGATTTTCAGCCACTTATTCCACATGCTTGCTGAGACCAGTCGAAAGTTCTAACTGCAATTTTTAGAACTGTTGATGAAGGGATTTGAAGGGACTCTGGAAGCTTCTTGCTGAGGTGCTCACATGGAGACCCCAGTGACGACCTGTCCAGATAAAAACTGCCTTGGTACTGCACCAGGGTCCAGTGTCACAACTTACCACATCAGTTTGTACAGAGGAACTTTGAACTCTGCACAAGAAGTCTAAAACACACCACTTGTCTAAAACTGACAAAACTGTGTCTTGGTCTCCTGGAACTGAAAGGCAGGGAAAATGACAAACCCAGCACCTCTAAAGATAAACAGAAAGAAAATCAGTTTCTCTCATGCTTCAAAAATGTCCCTAAGTGAAAATATTCATGAGCAGTCAGTGGTTTCCGGGGTTCCTCCCCTGGTTCCTGCATTCTCTGGAGGGCTGGGCGCCGGTGGGAACTGATTGGTGGATGTGGTAAACCGACCAGCATAGCTCTTTGTGAAGGGAATTAATAACATGAAAGCATAGCAATTAACCTTAAGCCTCCGGTAATTAACCATAAATAGACCAGACTATTCAGTCTGTCCTGATTTCAGGGAATAGAGACCACAGACTGCGATGTGTCTGGTGCATGGATGCGACTGCCTGCAGAGACCACAGGCTGCACTGTGCCTGGTGCACGGGTGGTACTGCCTGCAGAGACCACAGGCTGCACTGTGCCTGGTGCATGGATGGGAGGACTGCCTGCAGAGCGTTATTCCTGTTAGGAAAAAATAATTGTTTGGCTAGTGCCTTGAAAATGGTGTTTGACCAGAGTGTTTGAGTCTACAGCTTCCTGTAGGCAGCCCCAGCGTGGGGCGTGACACAGTAGCCAAATACTCAGCTGTTTGCCGAGGCGTACAGCTGGCTCAAGTGTGTTGGGCGGTTTCGGGTAGTGTTTGAAATAAGCACCGGTCTTGAAAATGATTACCTTAAAATGAGAATTGCCTTCCCATTTTATTTTGAAATATGCTTTTCAGCTGTTGGAATGCAGCTCCACTCGGTGTTTGCTTACTTAATTGCTTTCATAAAGCAAGCATTGTCTAGAGATTGCTTTAACGCCCCAACCTCTCTGCAAAGGGCCGCAGGTAAAACACTAGCTCTCTTTGTGTTGAAAATGTCACATCTTCATTTCCATGTATAACACTGAATTTAAGGGGGAAAAGGTGGGGGTGCGCGCGCGCACCTACATCTACACAGGCACCTGCAGAGAATGTGGCATTAGCTTCCCTGGAGTTGGAGTTACAGGCCACCGTGAGTCACTAACATGGGAGCTGGGAACTGAGCTCGGGCCTTCTGCAAAAGCAGCCAATGCTTTTACCCACTGAGCCATGTCTCCAATTCCCTCTGACAACCATTTTAAGCACAGTATTTTAATATTTACTTATATTATTAAAGAAGTTACTTTGGCCGCACATCCTTAAGTCACCTTATGTGATTAGAAGCTAAAATGCAGCTGGGTGGTGGTGGCACACACCTTTAATCCCAACACTCGGGAGGCAAAGGCAGGCGAGTCTCTGTGAGTTTGATTCCAGCCTGGTCTACAAGAGCTAGTTCCAGGACAGGCTCCAAAAAGCTTAAATGCACCAGAGTAAATACAACCAATCCCTACCATTTTCCTAGGTCATAACAAAATAAGGCCCTTACATCTTAATATTTGCCTTTTGCCTGAAGGATAGTTTGACACCACTGTATAATCTTGTATTTCCTTAAGTTTCTGGTGTTTTCGCCAGAATTATATGGTGCACTTATGCCTGGCATGTCGTGTCTATATCCTTTCCAGAGTTAAACTATGCCTCTGCTTCTCTCTTTCTGTGCCTGCCATTGCTCTTGGCTGAAATCCTTTACCAGACTCGTATACATTTGCTCAATGGCCTTTGACATGGTTATCGGCTCAAATCTAACCTACAAATCTCCCCTTTATTCACACAAATAAAATAAACCTCAGGAAGTTAATGCTGCATCATAAATGTATTATTCTGTAGCTGGAGAAATGGCTGAGAAGCTAAGAGCACTTACTTGTTCTTACGAGGACCAGCAAGTTCATTATCCATCACTGACATTGAGGAACTATCAAGTGTACGTCCAGCACCAAGAGGTCCAATGCCCTCTTTGCTCCTCAACAGGCATCTGCACACATGACTGCACACATAATCACAGACATATGCACACATACACATAAAAATAAAATAAATCTTTAAAATTAATAATCTGGAAATTTTTGAGAATAAACTCTAGTGTTTCATGATCTATACATCACTCCCCTATGTCTCTGTAGCCATCATTCCCCTACAGAGGACGTTCCAGTCACCTACTCATTTTAAAATATTTTATTATAGAAATTCATTGAACACAACATTGCATTATATAAGGTTATTTTCCTGCATAGTATATACAGTGCTTTGAGCATATTCCCCTCCAGCCCCACCTGCTACCCTCTCCTTCTCCTTCCTCTCTCCTCTGGAAATGCCCTCTGCTTCCCTGGACAGTTTTTTTTTGCTTATACTTTAATATCATTACACATATATGATTTTTAACCTAATCAATGTATCACAGAGATACCTGCATATCAATGTTTACTGATGCACTACTTATGATAGCTAGGTTGTAGAATCAACCTAGGTGTCAACAACAGAGTAGTAAATAAAGAAAAAGTAAGAGTACATGGTTGACTCTGCTTCCATCATAAACAACACAGGCTGTTTTCAGAAAAATAAATGAATGAAATAAGTTAAGACTGGATTAAGTCAGTATCAGAAGGACGAGTGTTGAAATAAGAGCGGCCGGGGTTGCGTCCCCAGCACCCCAGCCGCCTGGTTAGCTTATGCCCGAAATAACAACACAAACTGTATTCATTTAAATGCTGCTTGACCCATTTCTATCTAGCCTCTTCTAGGCTAATTCTCGCACCTGGACTAGCCCATTTCTAATAGTGTGTGTAAGCACCCCAAGGTGCGCTTACAGGGAAGATTCTAGCCTATGTCCATCTTGGATTGGAGCTTCATGGCTCAAGTCTGTCCGGGAGACTGGAGCATGGCTTCTCTGCTCCAGAGAGCAGAGCTGTCGGGTCTGAGCTCACTTCCTCTTCCTCCCAGTATGCTATTCTGTTTACTCCTCCCACCTATGTTTTAACCTATGAGGGCCAAGCAGTTCCTTTATTACTTAACCAATGAAATCAACAGATTGATATATGACACTCCCACATCACTTCCCCTTTTTCTGTTTAAACAAAAAGGAAGGAAGGCTTTAACTTAAACATAGCAAAATTACATATAATAAAACAGTTATCAAGTAAAAATTACAATAATCTTTACCATAACTAAGGAAAACTATAACTAACTATTCTTTAACTCCATCAAAGACTCCAGAAAGATACAATATTATCTAAGCAAACAAGAAAAAAGCAACTTTCAAGCTCTAGAAATGACAGAGACATCTCGCTGCCTGGACAGTCACCCAAAGTTCCTCTGTACCATTGGGGCATCCATCTTCGGCCTACAGGCCCATAGTTTCCAGCAGACATTTCCACAAAGCAGGAAATTTCAAAGGCAGTCACTATCTGCTTGTCCTGAAGAATGTCTTGCAGACTCTTTCATGAATCAGGAACCCCGAAAGATCATCTCACCTTTAGGCAAGTTCAGTAGTCCTCTCTCTGCAGGTTCTCTGTGTCCAGTTTATGCAATAGTCCAGGCAAGAGCAGTTTCTTGCCCAAATGGCTATCAAACTCCATAAGGATCCTCTTCGATGCCCATCTTCTTCCTGAAGTAGATTGGTGCTGCCAGGAGCAGAGTGTCTTATTGTAATGAAAAACCCTAAGTTATTAAAACATTTAAAATGCCATATTCTATAATCTTTGAAAAATATGAAGAATGCCTATCTAAAATATATCTATGTACATCTAGAAAATCTTAACTAACATGTTACAAGCTTGACTATTACTGATTATCCATTAACAACCTATATACATTACATTTTTACATAAACTACACAATCACAATACCTTAATCAAGAGCAGAAATACATATACATATAACAAAAGTAACCTTAAATCTCTATCAATAAAGCAAAATTTATACTAATGCAAATTACTTATATCTATATCAGACGAGTACCATGTTTTCCCAGTTTTGTTTTCTGTTTCTCATCACAGCTACGAGGAGCACTCAGTCCTCTCCTCCAAGAGGACTCTCTGTCTACCCTGGTTACTGCTGCTTGCTTGAGAGAGGCTAACTCTATACCATGGTAGCCTGGGAATCAGTTCTCCTGCCTTTACCCTCTACATGCTAGAATCATAGACATGAGCCACCACGTCTGGTTTATCCTGGTCATTTTAAGTATTTGTGTTTGGCTATGTGAATTTCTTCTCCTTCGTTCTACCTAATAGAAGAACCACTTACACCCGGGTGTTCTCACCAAAATTACCCAGTTCAACCTCATTCAACCATCTTGCAAACAAAAGCTAGAAGTTAGAAGAATGTTTTGTGGTATAATAAATAAATACACCACACATATACAAACACACATATACCCTCACACACATACTCTCTCTCTCTCTCCCTCTCTCTCTCTCTCTCTTTCACACACACACACACATGCACACATGTGTACACACACATTTATATTTCTGTTCTCTGTCTCTGGTTCCTGGCACAATACCTGCTTGAAATTTACTGACTTGTATGTTTCATGCCTTGGTTGTGTACGCTATCAACGATGAAGGAGGAGTCCATACCAATATCCTGTTAATATCCTACTGGTTACAGTGAGGCCAGGGATCTCGCGATCCTCCTTAATTACTTCCAGTGTGTAAGGACACAGCGGAAAGCTGCCAAGCACAGGTCACACGGCAGTCCCTTACCCAGTCTGCCCGCGCTTCGATCTAGGAGTTCCCAACCTCCAGAACTTGATGAACAAGCTCTCCTTGTTTACAAACCACTTCGTTTGCAGAACTTCAGCATAGACGTTCAAGCCGGCTGAGATGGGGTCACCCCTAACTCCAGAAGTGAGTGTCAGGCTGCACTGAGGGATAACATGCCCAGTAAGTGTAAGCATTGGTGTCAAAATACAGCTAGCGAAAGGGAGAGCAGGGGACAAGGAGGCAGCATTGCAGGGTGAAACAGTGATATGCTAGACTTGGCAAGGAAATGACAGCCCTAGCAGGACGAGCTCGTGTGTGTGTGTGTGTGTGTGTGTGTGTGTGTGTTTATTTTTTTTATTAAAGATTTCTGTCTCTTCCCCACCTTCGCCTCCCCTTTTCCTCCCCCTCCCCCAATCAAGTCCCCCTCCCTCGTAAGCCCAAAGAGCAGTCAGGGTTCCCTGCCCTGTGGGAAGTCCAAGGACCACCCACCTCCATCCAGGTCTAGTAAGGTGAGCATCCAAACTGCCTAGGCTCCCACAAAGCCAATAGGTGCAGTAGGATCAAAAACCCATTGCCATTGTTCTTGAGGTCTCAGGATGAGCTCTTGATGATAGAAACTTCCCAGGGTGATTCAAAACTGACTTTTCCTGGTAAGAAAATCGACGATTCCTCCAGGCATGTTACACGCGACAGAACCTGGCTCGGTCTTCTCGATGATGGATGGCGTAAGGCTGTACTTGGAAATGATAGAGAAAACAGCAGACGCTGGGGAAGGCAAAGAGTATCTATGTGAAATGAAGTTATTTCCGAAAGGACAATGGGATGGGAAATTAGAAGTTTCTCTTGTTAAACACTTCCACAGAATTTAACATCAAAGTAAATGTCATTTTTGTTAAGTATGTGTGTCCAGATTTTTTTTTAATTGACACATCTTGGTCTCCCTAAACCAAGAATGGTAAGACTTCTCCAAGCATTGTTATGAATCCATAGGCAGTGTATGGCTGCAGGCAAAGTCCTGGTGCCAGCAGAAAGCAAGTGTGCATGGACTCTCTCAGCATTTTGCCCCCACCTAGCCTCTTTGTATATAAATGCTTTGTTTGTTCTGTTTATCTTGAACTATTGTTTACAAATTCAATACATGCTTTCCAATAAGATGATAAATAAATACGTACAGATAAGACCTGGGAAAGACTCCAAGTTGGAAATGCTCAAATTGTTCTGGAAGTCTAGAAGGAAACATATCGAATGTAGTAACTATTGATTCAGACAGCTAATTAAATACACACAGGAAGTGGGGAGAGCAAGCTGAGCGACGTGTTAAGGGGCACAATGTCTACAGCCTGATGAATGGAAGCATCCAACAGGCTCCTTATTCGCTCACTGCCATGAGAAACAACAGGCTTACTTTCTCTCGAAACTTGCAATGCCTAGAAAACATGGGCCTCTTTTCTTTGCCTATTTTCAATGTTTAATATTTTGTGCATTGGGGGAAATGTGATAAAATTGAACAATCTTTACCCAGAAATATATTCTCAAACTTTGGTTCACAGTATCCCAGGTCACCTGTTTAAAATCTCCAGAGGTGACCTCATGTTTTCCGCAGATTTGTAGAATACTGTCCACCCGCATTTCCTTCAGCTCTGCAGCAAACGATCCCCATGGATTCCTCACAAAGTGGGGAAGGCAGACGGTCTCATAATCACAACTTATAAGATACCAAAAGACATGAGAATCAGGGCAACATAAAAATAACCACAAATTTCTAAAATCTCACTTACCACAGTATACTTTATACTGTGTGATTAGTTTTCTGTACTAATGTGGGTAGACCATGGTACAAGATATTTGTCCAAACGTTATTCTGGATGCTTCTCTGGGGTTACTTTTTGGTGGGGGAACTACGAAATTATCACTGGAAGAATCCCCTCTCTAGAGCATAGCGTTCATATTTACAGTTATGGCGTATTCAGGAGCACAATGTTCTGTCAGCTCCAGAGAGCATGAAAGCTGCAGAGCTCACAATAGCCGAGAAACAGAAACAAACTTCATGTCTATCACTGGAAGAATGGATGGAGAAAATGCGGTATGCATACACAATGGACTTCTATTTGGCCATAAGAAGAAGAATAAAATCCCGTGGTTTGCAGAATGATTGAAACTGGGGGCGGTTAAGCTAAATGAAATCCTGGGCCCAGGGAGACGGGACTGTGTGGCTCAGTCGTGGAGAGTGAAAGGAAGTCAATCTATGTCATGGAAATATGGAGTGGGATGTGGTTACAAGAAGCTAGGGACATGAGGAAAGAGAAGAAGGGATACAGCTGATCAGTGGGGACTGAGTTAGACCAGCGTAAGAAACTCTGGTATTACACATCAGGGTAACCGCAGAGAAACACAATGTACTGTATTCTCAAAACTTTGAATGCTTTCCATAAAGAAATGACAAATATTTGAGGACACAAATGTGCTTACTTATTCAATCAGTACACAATTTACACTCTATCCTTGAATTTTAATTTTTTTTTCAGTTAAAAATCAAAAATTTTAAAAGGCAAAGCAAAATTTCTGCAGTAGTTTTCGTTTGTTTTCATTATGCCTAGGTACTTACTGACACCAGAGCATATCTGTACACATCTAAGGAGACCACACATGTGGACAGTATTTTTATAAAGAGTCATATTAACAGTATAACCCATATTTACTCATTGCAAATATATCTTCATGATTTTTCCTAGGTATTTTTCCCACTGTCTAAATAAGGTGCCTAGACTTGCCTTAAATTCACTATGTATGCAGCCCAGGCCAGGTTTGACTACTTAACAGTCCTCCTGCCTCAGCTTCCCGGGTGCTGTGATTACAAGCTTGTGCAAATAGCCCTTGCCACCACCATTATTTTTTAGTTTTCAATGGCACCTATTTATTTATTCTCTCTCTCTCTCTCTCTCTCTCTCTCTCTCTCTCTCTCTCTCTCTCTCTCTGTGTGTGTGTGTGGTGTATGTGTGTGTGTGTGTGTGTGCCACCGTATGCGTGTGGAGGTCAGAGAGCAGCGCTCAGGAGTCAACTCTATACTTCCATCACATGGATCACAGGGAACAGGTCATCTGGGCTCAGTGGCGAGTATCTGCTCATTGAGCCATTTCATAGACCCACGGTTTTTGCAACACTCCAGCTGTGACCTCACAGTCAGTTACAACACAAAAGGACCTGAAAAAAGAGTGAACCCCCCACCCAGCCCTCACCCCACCCGCTGTGGAGTACAGGCTGAAGGCAAATGAATAAAGGGGATTTAGCAATGGTGACAGAGGACAGGGTGGAAGCTTGAATGTGCTCTAGGAAATTGTGAAATCGTTTTCTCTAGATGCTTTATGGTGAAAATACTGTCTACCACGTACTAGCCTGCAGGGACAGAAAGGGTAAGTACATATTCATTATACTGTCTTAGCTCTAGTGCCCCAGCCATCCCTAAAATGAAGGGAGAGGGGCCTCTGTTGACCGAAGAGGCATGTTTATCTGTGACTCACTCACATTATTGGCTCCAGGCAGAGAGCAGATGTGGGTCATCAGGAGGCTTCCATGGCTTTTTGGCTGATCTACCAAACTCCAAACTCCATCATCTATAGTTCGCACAAGCAGATGTGTGGAAACTACTAGCATTTACTACTTCAAAACAAGAGGAGCGTTGCCAGCCGGAAGGAGCTGGATCCAAAGATTTACACACCATTTTACCACATTAAATAAAACAGTGAAAATCTGTCTCTCCCAGACATAACTCTACAGACTCCAGAGCAAGGCAGAGGATGCTGTAAACTGCCCCCTCTTTTATTTTCCCCCAATATGGTCAAAGCTCTGGAATTTGGGTTCCCTGGCTGTGATACCTAACTTCTGTTGTTTTTGTTTTTGTTTTCCAAGAGAGAATTAATCTGAAAGTATAATTTTTTTCCTGGCAATACTCTACTCTCTTTTTGGCTGTCCACAGATAAGCTGCATATCTGCACTGATAAAACGCAGATTGTCCAGCTACTGATGTTGGGTGTGGGTGCCTGCTGAAAAAGCTTAAAAGCCAAACAGTGCAGGCTCCAGGCCAGCCTTGTTCCCTATAAACACTGACTGCATCCAATGTCCAGTCAACATTAGAGGAAAACACACACTCAAGGAGTACAGACCCCTGGGTTTCCATAACTAAACTCAGATTCAGTCCTGTGACCACCATTAGAAATTAACAGAGCTTAGTTCCAGTGAGATGGATCAATGGATAAAGGCGTTTGCCACCAAGCGAGAGGGCCTGAGTTCAATTCCCGGGACCCACATGCTGAATGAGAGAGCTGACTTCTGGAAGCCGTCATATGACCTCTACACCTGTACTGTGGCACCTATATGTTCACAACACGCACACATTAATAAAATAAATAATATAAAATAAAAGAAATTAATTGAGCCTATAAACACCACACATTGGGTGAACGTTTTTAAACTTTCTCGTCTTGTTTGTTCTGTAGTAACTCATTATTGAGCAAACTCACATGATGAAGTACTTAGGCTTTCTTCTGCTGGCAGGTTGGGAGGTCAGCAGGGAAACACGTTCATATCTGCTGAGCTAATGTTGTGATGGGCATTTCAGCAGACAGCCCAGCTGATGAGATACTCTGCTCTGGCTGATGCTATTGTTGATGCTGCTGTGGTTGTCATGAGTCATAAATGGGACCTAACAATTTTGTAAAGTGGATATTTGTATTTCTTTTTTACAAATTAAAAAACAAAACACAGGTGTTTGAAGAATAGAATCTCTGTAGGTCAGGAAGCCAGCAGGTGTTAGAATCAAGACTGACACCGAAGCGAAGACTTCCTCCCATGCTCTTCCAACCATAGCAAGATTTCCAGATCGTCCCATTTAAGTCCCTAGGGAGAGAGTACAAAAGAAGCAAAGAGAAGCAAACTGTGTCTGATCCTGCAACCAGCTCAGTCTCTGCTACACAGCCCTTTAGACTCTTAATGTGTTGTTGTAATACGAGCGGCGGGGCTGCGTCCCCAGCACCCCAGCCGCCTGCTTAGCTTATGCCCGAAATAACAACACACAAACTGTATTCATTTAAACACTGCTTGGCCCATTTCTATCTAGCCTCTTCTAGGCTAATTCTCACATATTAATTTAGCCCATTTCTAATCATCTGTGTAGCACCGCTAGGTGCGCTTACCGGGAAGATTCTAGCCTACATCCATCCTGGGTCGGAGCTTCATCGCGTGTGCCTCAGAGAGCAGAGCTATCACGTCTACCCAGAAGAGCTGAGCATGGCGTCTCTGCTCCAGAGAGCTGAGCTGTCAAGTCTGAGCTCACTTCCTCTTCCTCCCAGCATTCCATTCTGTTTACTCCTCCCACCTATGTTTTAACCTATGAGGGCCAAGCAGTTCCTTTATTGCTTAACCAATGAAATCAACAGATTGATATATGACACTCCCACATCAGTGTGTCTGCACAAACACGCGCACACACACTTAACCTTTCCTACACTGTCCTATAGACAGTGTGTCTGCATGGGCACACACACACTTAGTCTCTGCTACACAGCACTTTAGATGCTTAGTGTGTCTGCATGCACACACGCTTAGCCTCTGCTACACAGTCCTGTAGAAGCTTAGTGTGTCTGCATGGGCACACACACACTTAGCCTCTGACACACAACCCTTTAGATGCTAGTGTGTCTGCACGGGCACACACACACTTAGCCTCTGCCAAACAGCCCTTTAGACATTTAGTGTGTCTGCACACACACACACCCAGCCTCTGCCACACAGCCCTTTAGATGCTTAGTGTGTCTGCACGGGCACACACACTTAGCCTCTGCCACACAACCCTTTAAATGCTAGTGTGTCTGCATGGGCACACACATACACACACACATACACACACTTAACCTCTGCTACACAGCCCTTTAGATGCTTAGTGTGTCTGCACGCACACACACACACTTAATCTCTGCTGCACTGTCCTATAGACAGTGTGTCTGTGGCAGAAAAGTAAAACCTAAAAGGGTCAAAACATGTGAGAAGTTAGAAACCCAGGCAGCCAGAGCTCCAGGTAGTTTTCTCCACCATCAAGACTATCTGAATGAAGCAGAAAGAAGTCTTACCTTGCAAGCTACCCCACTAGATAATTCCTAGTTTTAACTTTCCAATGTATCAGGTCAGCTTCTTGTGTTCAGCTTAGGATTTTAAGTCTCCTTTCTAGCTAGAGAGATGGCTGAGTGGGGGAAGTGCTCACTGCACAAGCAGAAGGACCTGGATTTTGGATTCTCGGTACCCATGTAAATACCAGGTGCATGTGCCTGCAACTCCAGTGAGGCATGGGAATAGGAGGATAAGTGGGGTTGCCTAGTCAGCCAGTCTAGTAAGCTCCAGGCTCTGTGAGAGATTCTGTCTCAAAAAAACAAGGTGGGGCATGATACAAGATTGGGTGACACCTAGTGATGACCTCTGACCTCCTCATACAATCCACATGTGGGCAGTCACATGCATTCTCCCCTGGCTCCCTTTCATTTGCCTCCCTTCTTTTCCTGCAGAAGGTGGACAGTAGCTTGAGGAACCAACCACCACACAACTAATCACAAAGGAGAAAGTCAAAGGCTGCTTCCAATGCACTAGGCTTACAAAGCCGGGCCAACAGTTTATGAAGTGCAGACTTTCCTAACACGGGACAGCTGTTGTCTTGACACAGAAGCATCAAGATGTTAGTTATCTGGCCCTTCCTCATAAGGCCTCTTCGAGCCCAAAGCATGGTCAAATGTGATGAATAACACAGAAACATACAAATCCTTGTAAGACACTTAAATCAGGTGGCGTCTTCTGGCCAATGACCAAATTCATCTCACTCCAGAGAAGCAGGAGAAGCTGCTGGTTTGGGGTCTGAAAAATCTGAATGCAAAATCTGTTCACCTCTCTGTATTTATCAAGACATCTCAAGCTCCATGAAAGCAGCAAGCTCCAAGCATCCTGCCATGAAGAGGTGGATTGTTTCATTTACCCAACTCATTAAAACTAGAAAAACCCTAGCGTGCAACATCATACAAAAGATTTCCCACCAGAAAGAAAATACAGCAAAACAATTATAAACAAATACCAAAGAAGACAGTGGAGGGATGTAAGAAACACTGAGGTTGGCCAGCTATGGTGGTACACACTTTTAATCGCAGCACTGGGGAGACAGAGACAGACAGGTGGATCTCTCTGGGTTCAAAGCCAGCCTGATCTATAGAGTGAGTTCTAAGACAGCCAGGGCTACACAGAGGAAACCTTATCTGAAAATAAATAAGGGAAGAAGGAAGGAAGGGAGGAAGGGAAGGACAAAGGGAGGGGGGAGGAAGGGAGGGAGAGAGGAAGGGAGAAGGAAGGAAGGAAGGGAGGGAGGGAGGGAGGGAGGGAGGGAGGGAGGGAGGGAAGAAAAACTGAGGACAGGAAGAAACTGTGGTTTTGAACAAGAAAATGTTCCAAGACACTACAGAGCCAACCAGTCTCTAGGGTTTTCACTGATAGGATGGTGTAGTGGTAGGAAGAAGAGGCTCCAGTGGTCATGTTGCTTGGGAAAACCACTTCCTTGTTCTTACTGGGTTTTCCTTCTCTATATAGTTGTTACTGGAGAAGCATGTTCCTTAGCGTGTGTTTTCATGCTATTTCCTGAAAATCTCAGGTTCAATTTTCACAAAGACAAAAGTGAATTAGGACTCCGTGGCTGGGAAAGTAACTCGGTTAGTGTAGTACTTGCCTGACATGCATGACGCCCTGGGTTCAGACCCCAGCACCACATACATAACGTCTGTTGGTGCACATACCTATCATTTCAGCAGTCTGGAAGCGGAGGTAGGGAGGATCAAAAGTACAAGGTCACCCTTGGCTACATAGTAAAGTTTGAATTTAGCCTGGCTATGTGGGATTGCACGATATTTTAGTCTCTGCCCTAAAATTCATGGTCTCCCAGTTCTGTCAGCTGGTTGGCTCTTGTGCCCCATCAGCCCACATCACATAGCTAAGCAAAGACAGCCTTAGGCAATTTGGGACAGAAAAAGCAAGAACAGGCTGGTTAACAGGCTGGGCAGTTTCCTAAGGAGACTCTCAAAGGAGACCTTCTAAGCTGTAAACACTGCCTTGTCTATTGATGCTACGAAAGAAATGTCTCTTCCTGTGCCTAAAAACAACCACTCTCCTCCCAAGCAGGGGTGCAAGGGGTGATCGTGAAACTGTGTGAAATAAAACTGGCACTTCATTTAAGCATGCCGCGCACATGTAAAGCTATCAACGATTCCCCTGCAAGCTTTGCTTAAAGTAAGTGGAGTAGAAAGACCATCCTTTCCCTCTGCTGCATCTGAGTTAGCTGGAGGACTTTGTTTCTGTTAGTGTACCAGATTTTCTTGGAACTACGAATGGCTGTAGGATGATTGTGTCCTCCAACATGCTGTCCCTCAGTGTCGTAGAAATGACAAATATTTGCTTATACACCAGCATTTCCAAGCTCGTTGGTTGTCCAATCTGGTATCTATCACAGTGACACAGCAGACTGTGTATTCATTTCTGGAAAGTGTGAACAGACTGAATTTCTAGGTGTATGAATGAGAAAGAAGAAAAGAAAGACAGCATAGGACTTTTTCCGTGAGGACCAGGCAACAGCTGCTCACATATGTGTCCAGAAAGGAGAGTCTGTCAGTTCACAGGGGAAGCATGGCTTTGATGGAGGAAGGTCATTGGCTAATAAAGAAACTGCCTTGGCCCATCTGATAGGTCAGAATTTAGATAGGCAGAGTAAACAGAACAGAATGCTGGGAGGAAGAGGAAGTGAGCTCAGAAATCATGCAGCTCCTCTCAGAGCCAGACGTGATGAAGCAAGCCACCAGGTCAGACATGCTGAATCTTTCCTGGTAAGCGCACCTAGTGGTGCTACACAGATTATTAGAAATGGGCTAAATTAATACATGAGAATTAGCCTAGAGGAGGTTAGATATAATGGGCCAGGCAGTGTTTAAAAGAATACAGTTTGTGTGTTGTTATTTCGGGGCATAAGTTAGCTAGCAGCCAGGAGCCGGGCAGCAGGAACGCAGTCCACAGTTCTTTCAACATGGCTTCTACTAAATTTGAAAAGAGACTTTTTCTTTCTTTGAGAAAGATAAGATTCAGGCTACCGTTGATAAATGAGACAATAGTCCTTGAGCGTGCAAGTCATCATAAGCTACCGTGCATGTGGAAGTCTGAGGACAACTTTCAGAAGTCAGTTGTTAGTTCTCTCCTTCTGCTTTTGGGGATTAAACTCAAGTCATCACACTTTGTGGCAAGTGTCTTGTGATGTGGGATGTCCTTCTATATATGTGTTGTGTTTATTGGTTGATGAATAAAGCTGTTTGTACCAATGGATTAGCAGAGTAAAGCCAGGTGGGAAATCAGAACAGAGATGTATTAAGAGAGTAGATAGAGTCAGGGAGATGCCATGTAGCTGCCTAAGGAGAAAGACACTGGAACCTTACCTGTGGTCCATAGCCTCATGGCAATACACAGACTAATAAATGTGGGTTAATTTAAGATATAAGAGTTATCCAGGAATATGCCTAAGCTATTGGCCAAGCCGTGTTGTAATTAATATAGTTTCTGTATGATTCAGGTCTGGGTGACTGAGAACAAATGAGCACTCTCCTTCTACAGGCTTTGCCCACTGAACCAACTTGCCAATATTTCATTTGTAAGCAAGAGTTCCTGAGAAGTATGTGGGGTCAACACATGATTCTGGGGTAGACACCTTAGGACAGTGGTTCTCAACCTGTGAATCACAACCCCTCTGGGGGTTGAACAACCCTTTCACAGGGGTTACATATCAGATATTTATATTATGATTAATAACAGTAGAAAATTACAATTTTGAAGTAGCAATGAAAATAATTTATGGTTGGGGGTCAGCACAACAGGAAGAACTGTTTTAAAGGGTCACAGCATTAGGAAGGATGAGACCCATTTCCTTAGGACACGCTCTATCTGTGGGAGTTCCCTGAAGGTTCTTCAGCAATTTGAGAAATCAGGATCATGTTTATGATCTCACCAGGGGTAGTGTGCTTTCCTGTTCCCACATGTGTCTCCACAGAACCCAACAGGTGTGTCATGTAAAACTATGGCTCAGCCCAAGCGTGCTTGTTCACAAGCTTTAGTAAACTGATTTTAACTAAGAATTTCCTTGAGGAATCGATAGAAGTTAATAACGGTATTAAATCTCAATACTTTTGTCTATTTTTAACACCCTGCAATGTAATGGGTGGCAGGTATGAAGCTCTCTGCAGTACAATAAAGCATAATGGTTTTGCAACAATAATGAATGTGAGATTTTGAACCACAAACTAACAGATCTCAAGGATCTTTTTTGTTTTTAAATGATGGCAGACAGACTGTTGTTAGACGAATTTACCCATTTGGCTGATAGTTACTTCAAAATGAAAGAAGTCAGCCAATCTTTTCAAAGGAAATTCAAGGGCTTGTAGCCTATTATAAAATTTAAGTTTCCAAGCAAAAAAAATAGAATTTTAGAAAGCTTATATTTGTCACCACAGGCTTGATAATTACTTTTTAAGGGCTTTTAAAATGAATTTGGTGATTTTGATGAAAATATTTTTTAAGCAATTTTTTTCTCATTTTATATACCTATCCCAATTCCCACTTCTTCCACTCCTCCCATCGCACCCCTCATGCACTCCTCAGAGAGAATAAGGCCGCCCATGGGGAGTCAACAAAGTCTGCACATCACTTTGAGGCAGGAACAAGCCCCCCCCCCCATATCTAGGCTGAACAAGGTATCCCTCCATAAAGAATGGGCTCCAAAAAGCCAAATCATGCACTAGGGATAAATCCTGGTCCCACTGCTAATGGTGCCACAAACTGCCCAAGCCACACAACTGTCACCCACCTTCAGAGGGCCTAGTTTGGTCCTATGTTGGTTCCCCCACTGGTCAGCCCAGAATCAATGAGTTCCCACTAGCTCAGGTTAACTATTTCAGTGGGTATTTCCATCGTGGTCTTGATCTCTTTGCTTATATTATTGCTCCTCCATGTCTTCTACTTGACTCTGGGAGCTTGGCCCAGGGCTTTGCTGTAGATCTCTACATCTGCTCCCATCTGTTGCTGGATGAAGGTTCTATGATAACAATTAAGATAGTCATCAATCTGATTACAAGGCAAGGCCAGTTCAGGTACCTCCTCCACTATTGCTTTGGGTCTTAGCTGGAGTCATCCTTGTAGATTCCTGAGAATTTCCCTAGTGCCAGGTTTCTTGCTAGCCCCAAAATGTTTCCCTCAATCAAGATTTCTCCTTCCCTGTTCTGCCTTTCTGTCCTTTCCCCATCTCGACCATTCCGTTCCCTCATGTTCTCCTCCCCAATTGACTTCTTCCTCCCTGTCCAACATGCTCCCAATTTTCTCAGGAGAGCTTGTCTCTTTCCCCTTTCCAGAAAAATAGGGTTCTTCTTGTTACCTAGTTTCTCTGGGGTCATGAACTATTAGGCTGGTTATCCTTTGCTTCACATCTAATATCCACTTATGAGTGAGTATATACCTTGTTGGTCTTTCTGGGTCTGGGTTACCTCAGTCAGTATGGGTATTTTTTCTAGTTCCATCCATTTGCATGCAACCACTGAGTAGTGCTCCACCATGTAAATGTACCACCCTTTCTTTATCCATTTTTCAGTTGATGGGCATTTAGATTGTTTCCAGATTCTGGCTATTGCAATTAATGCTGCATGGACACAGTTGAGCAAATGTCCTTGTGATATGAGTATGCATCCTTTGGATATATGCCCAAGAGTGATATTGTTGGGTCTTAACACAGTTGATTCCCAATATTCTGAGAAACTGCCATACTGATTTCCAAAGTGGTTGTACAAGTTTGTACACCCACCTTGGTGGAGGAGAGTTCCCCTTACTTCACACCCTCTCCAACACTGGCTGTCATTGGTGTTTTTGATCTTAGTCGTTCTGACTGGTGTATAAAAGATGGTATCTCAGAGTTGTTTTGATTTGCATTTCCCTGATGGCTAAGGATGTTGACCAGTTGCTTAAGTATCTTTTGGCCATTTGAGATTCTCCTATTGAGAATTCTCTGTGTAAAACTGTACCCCATTTTTTAATTGGATTATTTGGTATTTTGATGTCAGTTTATTGAGTTCATTATATATTTTAGAGATCAGTCCTCTATCCAATGTAAGGTTAGTGAAGATATCTTCCCATTCTGTAGGCTGCCTTTTTGTCTTACTGACTGTGTTTTTTGCTTTTTAAATGCTTCTCAGTTTCAGAAATGTATCTAAAGATAATAAAAGCAACATATAGCAAGCTAACAGCTAAAATCAAGTTAAATGGTGAGATCCTCAAAGCAATTCCACTAAAATCAGGAACAAGGCAAGGCTATTCACTCTCTCCATATCTGTTCAACATAGTACTCAAGGTTCTAGCTAGGGCAATAGGACAACAAAAGAAGATCAAGGGGATACAAATTGGAAAGCAAGAAGTCAAACTTCTATTTGCAGATGATATGATAGTAACCATAATTGACCCCCAAAATTCTACCAGGGAGCTTCTACAGCTGACAAACACCTTTAGAAATATGGCAGAATATAAGATTAACTCAAAAAAATCTGTATCCCTCCTATATACAAATTATAAAAGGGCTGAAAAAAAAACAGAAAAAAATCATCCTTCACAATAGCCACAGATTAACAAAAAATATCTTAGGGTAACTCTAACCAAAGAAAAGAAAGACCTATATGGCAATAACTTAAGTCTTCTGATGGAGGAGGGTCATCTGTCTATGTGTTACTTTCACTGGTTAATAAAGAAACTGCTTGGCCTGATAGGGCAGAAAATTAGGTGGGTGGAGTAGACAGAACAGAATGCTGGGAAGAAGGCAGTGAGGCAGACGCTATAGCTCTCCTCTCCAAGATGGATGCAGGTTAAGATCCTTCCCGGTAAGCCACCACCTCGTGGTGTTATACACATTATTAGAAATGGGTTAATCAAGATGTGAGAATTAGCCAATAAGAGGCTAGAGCTAATGGGCCAAGCAGTGTTTAAAAGAATATAGTTCCCATGTAATTATTTCAGATAAAGCTAGCCGTGCGCGAGCCAGGTGGGAACGCAGCCCACCGCTCCACACTACAGTCTTCAAAAAAAATTGAAGAAAATATCAGAAAATGGAAAGATCTCCCATGTTCATGGATATATAGGATCAATATAATAAGAATGTCAACTATACAAAAATCAGTCTACAGATTCAGTGCAATACCTATCAAAATCCCAACAAAATTCTTCACAGACTTTGAAAGAACAATACTCAACTTGATAAGAAAAAAACAAAAAACCCAGAATAGTCAAAATAATCCTGTACAATAAAGAAACTTCCAGAGGCATCACCATCCCTGACATCAATCTCGGTTATAAAGCTACAATAATGAAAACAACTTGGTATTGGCATAAAAACAGACAGGTGAACCAATAGACTCAAATTAAAGACTCTAATAGTAATCCACATACCTATGAACACCTGATTTTCGACTAAGAAGCTAAAATTATACAATGGAAAAAAGAAAACATCTTCAACAAATGGTACTGGCATAACTGGATGTCTACCTTTAAAAGAATACAACTAGATCCATATCTATCACCATGTACTGTTGAAGAAGGGCCACTTGTTGGTTCCCAACTGCCAGGCTACCTTAGACCCAAAATAATCACACAGAAACTGTATTAATTAGATCACTGCTTGGCCCATTAGCTCTAGCTTCTTATTGGCTAACTCCTACATATTAATTTAACCCATCTCCATTAGTCTGTGTATCACCATGTGGCAGTGGCTGACCAGCAAAGTTTTGGCATGTCTGACTCTGGCAGCAGCTCCATGGCATCTCTCTCACTCCGCCCTTCTTTTCCCAGCATACAGCCTAGCTTTCCCCACCTAGTTCTGTTCTCCCCTGCTATAGGCTCAAAGCAGTTCTTTATTCATTAACCAATAAAGCAACACATAGACAGAAGAACCTCCCACACCACATGTACAAAACCCAAGTCCAAATGTATCAAAGACCTCAACATAAATCCAGCTACACTGAGCCTGACAGAAGAGAAAGTAGAAAGTTGCAGTGGCATTTCAATTGTATTTGAATTAATAAAGTCTGCCTGAAGAACTGAGAGTAAAACAGTCCCACTGGTCAGCCTTACAGAACAGGTTATGGTAACACGCACCTTTAATCTCAATAACCACAATGACACACACTTTTAATATCAATAGTCAGTCACACTAGTTGCCATAGAAACTGGGCAGTGTATGTTTTTAATGATGGTGGTGTACACCTTTAATGCTAGCCCTAGAGAGGATTATAAAACAGGAGGGGACAGCTCTCAACACACAGTCTTTCTGAGATTCCTGGAGGCAGAATCACCATTTCAGACTGAGGTCAAGGTAAGAGCCAGAGGCTGGCAGTTTTTTCTCTTTAGATCCTCAGGATGAACCCTAATTTCTCTCTCTGAGTTTTTATTAATCGTGCTTCAGGAAGTAGTCTAGAATGCATGGGCACAGGAGACAACTTCATAAATACACTGAGAGAAACAATTAATAGCTGGGACCTCTTGAAATTGATTTTGATGAAAATATTTTTTATGCTGGATAATGAAATTTGTTAGGATTTGAGGGTTGTATTAACTCAGAAAAATCAGAGTTTTCACCTTACTAATCAGGCTAGAGAGTCTATGATGGAAGGAAGTGCAAGAGACACAAACAAACCACACAGCACATGTATTTACCAATATGGACCAATTCCACATCACAACTAAACTTAAGAAGTGACCTCTGGGTGGTATTTGATGCAATATCAAAGAAGGATGCTCCCTGTGACCTGAATTATCTTTAAGATACTCTTGCATTTTCCAACAAGGGGCACAGATGAGGTAGGTCCTTCATCTACTTCCCTCAAAATAACATACAGCAAATGGCTGCATGCATTTCAGATACTGAAATGTCAGCAAGCCATCTTCTATAAAGACACAGAATATCAAGATTTGCAAAGGGAATAAATAACAGTAGTTATTATAAATAAACTACTTAACTTTATTTAAAACTTTCTGTTTTGTTTTACACAAGGCATTTGAAGCCTAGGCAGTCCATAAACAAGTTAGCTGAGTGGAACATTGAACTTCTGATATTCTTCCCTCCACTTCCCAAGCAGTAGCATTACCACTCTTGGTATGCAACACCACTCTTGGCTATTTATCTTACCTTTAATACTAAAATATTGAAGATCTCATGTAATTGGTAATGTTTTTTACCCAATTCAGTGGCTGTCCCTTAAGCAACTGCTGTCCTAATCAGCAACTACAACTACAACTCCATTGTTACCAGCAGCAGTTCAGTGGCAAGGGCCACAGCCAGTAGGAATTCTGTTCTCTCTCAGACAGGCTTTCTCAAAGCCACAAAGGGAAATTTTATATAGATCTCTAACTTTCTTTGGAATTCAGGATTCAAAGCTTGACGTGAAATTCTGCTAGCTCAGAGAGGCTGAATAACCAGTAGTTAACCTCTCCTTGCTCCTGTCTCCTGAAAAACCCACAAGACCTTCTGCCCAGCTCTCACGAAAGAACACTCACTACACCTGGTTCCTCTCTGATGCTTCTTGTCAATTAGTTGCTGAACCAGCCTCCTGACCACAGGTTAATTTTATTTAATCAAACAAATAGAACATGTTTTTGCATTGTAAACAAAAGCAGTATGAAGAAATGTAACATACCTTAAATAAATATTCCACAACAATCTTGATTTTAATTACAAATTCAATAAATATTAACAGATAGAACTCACACAAATGGAACAAAAAATGTGGGTGTCTTGTGCTGGTGAATTTCTATTGCCCATGTGACATACTCTAGAGTTACTTGGCAGAACTTCAACTGAAGAATTGACTTGATCAGGTTGACCTGTGGGCATGTCTTGGAAGCACTTTCTTGATTGTTAACTGATGTAATAGGGTCCAGTCTACTGAAGGTAACACTATCCCTAAGAAGATATGTCTTTACTTGATGTAGGATTCCCCTCTGTATGCTGTGAATACCACTGGTTAAAAAAGAATCTTTTTTGGGTCTAATATAGCACAGAAAAGGGTAAGGCAGGAATTCCAAGCAGATAGATGAGGAGAGAGTAGGTAGAGTCAAAGAGAAGCCATGTAGCTGCCAAAGGAGAAAGACACCCACCCTGGAACCTTACTGGTAAACCATGAGCCTGAGCCTTGTGGTAAAATATGAAATAGTGGAAATGGGTTAATTTAAGATATAAGAGCTAGCTGGAAATATGCCTAAGCTATTGGCCAAACAGTATTGTAATTGATACAGTTTCTGTGTGATTATTTCGGGACTGGATGGCCAGGAACAAACAGCCCCCTACTACAAAACTGAACTGTTTAAGCTAGTTAAGCAAACCATGGGAAGCAAGCCAGTATGCAGTGTTCCTCAATGGCTTCCATCTCAAGCAGCTGACTTGAGTTTCTGCCTTGACTTCCTTTAATTAAGCTTGTGTTCCTCCCATACAAATACATAGTACAATTCCCAAAGGGGCCTTGGATGTACAGTATTTCCCCATAGCAGGGGCCACTTGATCTGAGTAATTAATGCTTCCATTCAGCTAATCAGGGAGGGCATTCTTCTGCTGCCCTGGCAATCACTTTTAGTCCACCCTATGCAATTCTTGTCCCTTCTGCCTGCCCTGGCAATAGAATTTCCTGTGTGAATACCCTTCCCATCCTGTGAGGAGCTCCTCACACTTGTGTGTATAAGGTGGACTTTACTCACAGAATCAACAGTGAGAGTTCCATAGAAGATCAAGCTTGCCCAGTGAACTGTGCCCATGACTTTGCTTTCTCAGATTATCACTTACCTGCTCCAAGCAACTTTTGTTGTTGGCTCAACCTGGCCCTGCATATCACACAGTTGCGTTTGTTCCCCACAGTGTTCTGTTTCCTGCAGATTTTGCCTGCTCTCTCTTTGCTGTTCATCCTGTTCTAGGAACAATACATTCTCTTTGTTCAGTGGGAAGGAGAGCTTCCCAGGTACCAGCCATGTTATGGAGGAAAGCAGACCTTCAAAGACCAGAGACTGCCTGATATTTTTGTGTTGCCCATCACACATTAACTGCCCTCCTGGCCACTGGTGACTCATTGTTTCCTGGGATTCTGACCTCTTCTGACTGCTATCAGCCCTCTGTTCTATGCACTGAACAGTGATGAAAACAAGGGCATAAATGGGAAGACATTTTGCGATAAAAATTTAACTTTTTTCTTCATATCATTTCCTATGTGTTGAATTAACTCTTTGTTCTTAATTGAAGCTCTCCTCCTGGAAGGGGTTCATAAGATTCACCTAGATCTACTTTCAAGTCTCCAGGGAGCTCAGAAGGCTCCAGAATTCCCAAGGCTGATACCCAAACTTAGAAACACAGATTAAAAACTGCAGAGAAGAGGAAACTCTCTGGCGACCTGTCTGAGAGTCAGACAGGGACCTCCCAGGATGCAGTCTTTGTGGATTGTTATGACGCTGGTGGGACCTTCTAGCAATGCTCTATAAGTGATCTCAGTAAACAGGCTTTCTCACCATGCAGGGCTTGAGTGGAATTATTTTTGTCGTCATTGGTACCCAATCTGGGTTGTGTCATTTGTTCGTGCTTACCCAAGGAAAGCCATGCAAAGGTATGTGGCACTATCCTAAACGTTAGATGTATTGGCTTGTAAGCATTTTCATGGGTAAATACCATTTAACTAAGTTTGATGCTTACTTTGGCCTAGATATCATTTCCTCTTTAAGAACCCACCAAACCCTTCAGCTGGTTGTGACTGGCCGGAGCTGGTTATGCATCCTATGCTTCATCTTTATTATGGTGATAACCTGAACAAGTTCAGTTACCCCAGCAAGTTGACAGCAGTACACAGTCATGCAGCCTATCGCTCCCAACAGGCGGCTTTGTGAGCAGAAACATTCTTTGCATCTCAATCTCTTGCCTCCCCGACCTGTATACCTGCAGGTGATTTGAGGTTACTTCATAGCCACAAGCTCTGCACAGGTGCAGTCTGAACTAAATTAAAGCTCCTTTATGCAGCTTTCATGTTACATTTACAGTGTAATTTTCGACAGAAAAATCCAATGCTTATTAGAATGAACTGCTTTAATATGCATTTGTCCATCACTGGATGAGCTGTCCCGTATATGCATTCTTCAAAACTGTTACATAGACCACAGGCATTCTAGAATTGCCATTTTATCTTGAGAGTATTTTTCTATATAGGTACACATACCATAAATTTAAAATGATCATAAAACTAACATCCATATGGTCTGTGGTTTAAAAAAACAAGAGGCTATGATATGTATACTGGTTTGCCTTCCACAATATATCTTGATTCACATAAACATGCTAAGAGTGCCACATGCTCGCAGTGCAAACTATAAAACCTGTATTGTGACTGTGAAATCTCAGGAAACACAGACCTGCTGACTCCACCTCACAGGCAGGAGCAGTGACCTTCTATATTCTCAGCATGCGGCTACCTGCCTGCAGGATTGCTGATTGCTTTAAAGGTGAGAATTTGCCCACTTTGAGTGGGAATCCCAGCATGCTGATATTTAGAGCACTAATATTTTGAGTTGCTCTACTTTCCATGAGTTGCAAAAAAATCTTTACATTTAGATTTCATAGATTTCTTTCAGTTAATATCAAAATAGGCTTGGTGAAGACATGAACACTGCACACTCTGTTTTCTTACGGTTTGGGTCAGTTGTTTTAAAATACGGTTTACAAGTATCCGGTTAGTAGAACAAGATTAAGAGGATGATATAAGGAATGTGGCCTCTTTGGCCCTGAGGCTGAGTCACAAAGCTCAGCATGCCGAAGACTTCTGGGCATGGGCATTCCAGCAGTTGTTGAATAGTTGAATTTCAGCGAGACTGAGGAGGGCCTGCCTGCATAGCTCTCCGCACTGACAAGTTCACCTCATGTGAAGTCAAAGGAAATCCAACAATGTTATCTAAAACATACAATGGGCATCGACTGATAGATTGTTAAATCAACTGTGTAAATATTCCTAAGAAGATATTATTTAAAAGCCAAATATTTCCTTTTGTCCAAACGATGAAATATGGAATTGCGTAGCTTTGCCATTTCCTTTCAGATTGTTTAGGGCTCTAACTACTTCTATTTCCTGGTGTTTTTCTCCCCCTGCTTCTAACAAGAACTGTAGAAAAATGAACATAAATCTAAAATAAGAAGGAAAATAGAATCTGCTCTTATTCATGTGTATTAAGCTTATCCAAAGTCAGGTATGCATGGCAGAAGTGGCAAGTTTACATCTCAGGGGGTATTCATTTGCTTAATTTTTTTAACTCTGAATTACATTTTTAAAAAGGACTCTTTTTCTCCTAATCTTTTCTAGCAATTTCCTAATGACATTCTTTAGCCAATACTAGACAGTATCCATTTCAACTTTTTTTCCATGCACAAAATTATGCAAGATCATAAAAGTTTAATATTAAGCTGAGGCAGGGCCTTCTTTCTTACTCACGACTCAGCCCCCCAGCACCCTCCC
>JABTXL010001457.1:7361403-7414538 GCA_025134845.1 Neodon shergylaensis | reverse complement strand
ACTTAACCAATGAAATCAACAGATTGATATATGACACTCCCACATCATCCCAGGAGCCCAAGGCGAGGTCCCCAGTTAGTTCCTTGGGCAGCTGAGGATAGGGAACCTGAAATGACTCTATCCTATAGCCATACTGATGATTATCTTGCATATCACCATAGAACCTTCATCAGGTGATGGATGGAGATAGTCACAGAGACCCACACAGGAGCACCGGACTGAGCTCCCAAGTTCCCAATGAGGAGCGGAAGGAGGGAGAACATGAGCAAGGAAGTCAGGACCACGAGGGGTGCACCCAACCACTGAGACTGTGTGGCTGATCTATTGGGAGCTCACCAAGGCCAGCTGGACTGTGACAGAAGAAGCATGGGATAAAACAGGACTCTCTGAACATGGCGAACAATGGGAGCTGATGAGAAGCCAAGGACAATGGCCTTGGGTTTTGATCCTACTTCAAGTTCTGGCTTTGTGGGAGCCTAGCCAGTTTGGATGTTCACCTTCCTAGACATGGACGGAGGGGGGAGAACCTTGGACTTTCCACAGGGAAGGGAACCCTGACTAATCTTTGGACTGGAGAGGGAGGGTGAGAGGAATGGGGGGAGGGGGAGAAGGGTGGGAGGAGGGGGAGGGAAATGGGAGGCTGGGGGGAGGCGGAAACTTTTTTCTTTTTCTCAATAAAAAAAAAATATTAAGCTGAGATGTTTAAATGTCCACGAACCGAACAGAACTTTGGAAGAACTTAGTACATTAAATTACAATCCTTTATATTTTTCATATGGAATGGGAACTCAGGCTAGGAAAGAATGTAAACAGCATTGAAACTGATTATGGTATTAGACAGAAAGTCACTAGGGAACAAGATGTGGGAATTTTTAAAGCCAGAAACAACTACTGAAAGGTGGGTGTTATCCCTCTAAACAGATAAGCACAATTAAACTGTCAGCAGGAAGCTGGCTAGCTCAAATATGCCAGCTTCTGTCTCCGTAACACAGCAAGAGTTTACCGTACACTGACAGACAAGCAGAAAACATCTAGATAGTTTGGTCTCACCAACCAATTAAACTTTAATATGACATGACATCAAGTCAAGATAGACCTGAGTCTTACTAGATGGTCTATGGCACAGCCCTTCCCAAACCTTGAACTTCCTATGCCCACAATTACATTAAAATAATTTTAAACCAGTTTTGATTCCATTCAAGGAGGAAAAGTTTTTTATTGATTTTTTTAAACCAAGTAATTCAAAGGACATGGCTAAAGTTAAGTCCTGGACACTGATTTTAACATTCCTTCTATATCGGGTGAGGAATTCCACCTCACTGCTACCATGTGTCTCCAGTAAAATAATGAATCAGACAAAATTATTCTTCAGTTGTTTGGTTTAGACATTCCATTCTCTGTATAAAGCAGCATTACCCAGACCTTTATAAAAGACCACCCCCCCACTCCCTTAATCACTGCTACAGAGAGTATTTAATCATTTTGCCACACTGACCTGGAAGTAATATGCTATTTGAGTCAGGCCATGCAATTTGTTAGCTTTGTGGGGGATGTAAAAGACATGAGCTCTCAAGAACTAGGTATACTGGGCAGGAAAGCACCAAACTTATATAAGGAAAGGAAAATGAAAACAAGCTTTCTAGACTGCCAAGAGGATTTTGCCACTTTCTGTTCACATCCTTGATTCAACAACTAGCAGCCCTAAGAAAGGTCCTCCACCCAGTTCTCCCAAATGCATATCTCAATATTTGCTCATCATTCATTTTTAGTGTTTTTTTTTTCACTTCATAACATCTCTAGATAAGTGGATAATACATCCATTCAATGAGTAATCTGTAAAACAAATCTCAAGCAGCAGGAATGGAGCCTACTGTCACGTAAGCCCTTGGACCGATTGGGTGCCTAATGTCATGTAAGCCCTTGGATTGACTAGTGTTTTTTTTTTAATAGATATCTACACTGGCTCATATTGTCAGCATTTGTTCTCAAAGTTTTCAGCCAACTGAACCAATGAGGAATACACTCTACTTTAGTGCTGGCAGTGCTCAATACAAGGATCTAAGATCTCTGTGATCTGGGGAGGGCATATTAGAAACCATTCAAATAGTCAAGGAGTAGTCATCCAGGAAAAGAGGACAGATTTTGGAGGAATGGAAAATATAGACGACAGCTAAGCAGTCTGAGTCAGTTCTTGGCTTGAGTAAATAAGATATTTTATCCAACCTAAGTTTTGGTTATTTCCACTGATAAATAAAAGGTAAGCATTTTGGACATTTCTAACTTAACGAATCCAAGAAAGTTATAAAATATTAGGGAACCGTAGAGTCAGCAACTGGCATCATTAGACTCATGTTGACACCAAAAACATGTCCATGACTTGGTGACTCAGTGAGTGCAGAAACCAACTGAGCAAAGACAGAGTTATCACAAATCAAGGCATGCTCCAATAAGAGAATAACTAATCGAAGGACTAGACAGATGAATCAGTAAGTGAAAATACTTGCCACACAAACGTGAGTACCTGAGTTCAAATCCCCAAACCCTACCTTAAAGCTGGGTACACAGTATGGGCATCTGTAATGACAGGGCTCAGACCAGGAAATGGGAGGTGGAGACAGAAGAACAACAACAAAGAAATCATGTCTCAAATAAGATGGAAGATGAGGACCAGCATCTAAGGTTGTCCTGTAACCTCCACAGACATACAATAAGACACAAGCACATGTACACACATACACACACATACACACACACATTTTTTATAAATAAGTTGAATAAAAATGGAGCTCTACCAGAATGGTAGAGTGAAGCCTGTTTTCTGAACAGGAGAATTTTATCATTTATGAATCCCTTTAGCATTAAAGGATGAGATGATATAGATATGAATAATCTGCATTGGTATAGATCTTGGTTTATTGCTAAAATTTAAGGTTAATCTTGTTATATGTATGTTTCTGCTCTTGATTAAGGTATTGTGTTTGTGTAGTTCATTTAAAATAATGTATGATTAAAAGTATAGGTTAATAGATAGTCATCTATAATAGTCAAGATTGTAGTCATGTTACTTAGGTTTTCCAGATATATAGAGATATATTTCAGTTAGATAGGTATTCTTCAAATCTTTCAAAGACCTTCAGAATATGGCATTTAAAATGTTTTAATAACTTAGGACTTTTCATGACAATGAGATATGTCTGCTCCTGGCAGCACCAATTACTTTGAGAGGAAGATGGGCATTAAAGAAACTCCTTAGCCATTTGGGGAAGAAACTGCTCTTTCCTGGACTGCTTCACTGGACATGCAGGACCTGCAGAGAAATGACTGCTGAACTTGCCTAAAGGTGAGATGATCCTTCATGGTTCCGGCTTCATGAAAGAGTCTGTGAGACATTCTGCAGAACACAAAAGAAAGTGACTGGCAAACTGCCAATATACACAGAACTGTCTTTGAAATTTCCTGCTTCATGGAAAAGTCTTCTGGATCCTATGGGTCTGTGGGCTGAAGATGGGTGCCTGAATGGTACAGAAGAACTTTGGGTGACTGTCCAGGCAGCAAGATGTCTCTGTCAATTCTAGAGTTTTGAAAGGTGCTTATGATGCACTTCCAGTTTACATAGGTAATATTATATCCTTCTGGAGTCTTTGATGGAGTTGAAGAATTTATAGTTATAGTTTTCCTTAGTTATGATAAAAGAATAAGTAAATAGAAACATTGTAACTGTAATTCTTGCTTGAAAACTGTTTCGTTGTATGTAATTTTACTATGTTAAAGTTAAAGCCTTTCTTTTTTTAAAATGGAAAAGGGAAAATGGTGTAGGAGGTTTTTCTGCCTATCTGTTGCTTTCATTGGTTAATAAAGAAACTGCTTTGGGCCTGTTGATAGGGCAGAACTTTGGTAGTCAGGGAAAATTCAACAGAATGCTGGGAGGAAAAAGGCAGAGTCAAAGGGGACACCATGAAGCCGCCAGAGTTGGGCATGCCAAATCTTTGCCAGTAAGCCACTGCCACGTGACAATATACAAATTAGTAGAAATGGGTTAAATTAATATAAGAGTTAGCCAATAAGAAGCTAGAGCTAATGGGCCAATCACTGTTTTAATGAATATGGTTTCTGTGTGATTATTTTGGTTCTGGGGGGCCAGGACGAACAAGTGACCCTCCTTACAACAGTTGGCATATATATTCTATACAAGCTATCATCTTATAGGACTTTGGAATAACAAAAGGATGGATAAGATTTATTTCTTCAGGGAGGTACACTGTTGAGTAAAGAAAGCAAGTTATGTATACAAATAAGCAAGGGCCCGGTATTTTAGATGGGTTGTTCTGCTTTTGGAAATACAGATGAAATTAAATCAAAGCCCCAAGGCAAATTGAAGAGAAAACAGTGAGTGACCCTTGATGGAAAATCTTCAATATGTGTGACTCCTACTTCCAGTTTTCACCAAGGTCTCAGTCTTTTGGTTGTTGCCTCTGCTGCTGCTTGCCACGTGTTAACTTCACCATGGGATTTTATTCATTTGTTGTTGATCTCACAAAGCAACTCAGACCTTTGTGTGTGCTGAATACTTTCTGTCAACCCCTTCAAATTATTCTAATCCACCTAATTGCTCAAAAGCACCTAAACTGGTTTGATCTACAGCTTAGGAGTCTGGAGGGAATACTCTGCTCAATGATTACCAGAATCCACTGACTTCCAAGTGGGTGTGGCCAGTGGAAGATGCTGGAAACATCACACATTGGAGTAAAGTGAGCCAAAGGAGATTATTTTTTAGGTCCCCCGAGGAGCTGTGGCATGTTGACTGCTTTTTACTGACTCTCAGCTCCTTCCAAGGTTCTGACCTTTCAATTCAACTGAACTTCTCCCTCTGCTTCCATCTGGCAACTTCTTGCTCTCTCTTTTCTTCAGAATACATGAATCTACTATCCACCTTGGTTTTCCTAAACCCTGTTCATACCAAGTCTATTATCTATCCTTGATTACCAATTTTTAGTGGCATATTATTTCTCCTAGGACCTTAATCACTATAAAATGAAAAATAGATTGTTCCTAAATATTTAAGTTATAACATCGAGGGTACCCTACAGTACTTGGAGTTTAACTTGATTGACACATAGTACCATTCTCTTGTTTGTTTGTTTGTTTGTTTGTTTGGGTGCTGTTTGCTTGGTTGTTTGGTTTTTTAAAGACAGGGTTTCTCTGTATAACTGCACTGGCTGTTCTGAAACTCTTTGTAGACCAGAATAGAAAGGTGTGGGCCACCACCTCCCAGCTCATAGCTCCATTATTAAGTCTTTTAATGAATTACCTCCTCTATGCCTTCCATTCTCATCACTTTTGCAAGGGTTCTGGATGTTTATGTAGAGCCCTTTCCTCCTTATAAACTCTCTTCCCTTTATCTCCATGAGCATCGCTGTTCCAAGCTCCACCCAGTCTCTGTGTGTTTTGAACTCTAATTTTTTTGTCTTCGTTCAATCCCCAGTATGCACTCTGAGGTCTTCCTACAACACAGATTGCTTTTCCAGAAGTTTTGCCAAACAAAGGCACTTCTTACTCTTGTCTCTAACTCACTTCCTTTTATGATGACTCCTGGCTATAATACAATACCAAGATGAGAGTTTTCCATCAACCATTGGAAAGGCTGAATAAAACGCATGAGGAATCAGAGATGAAAGAGTTGGTGACATCAGGCTGCTTCTTCAAGCGAGTGACATTGGACATCAGTAAGCTTCAAAAGATGTGTGACTCAATCAAGCAACTAAATAGAAAATCACTCAAAGAAATAAAAGAAAAGGCAAGTGTGACACAGAAAGCAGGATTTGTGTGAATAGTTCTATTTAGTCTTTACATGATGGAAGCGACATTTTTCACAAACCTCATTTGACAACATCCTGATGGATAGATTCAGAAGAAGAAAAACTGAAGGCAGGAAGATCAGGCTATTGCAAAATCTAACTACAATCCAAGCCACAATGTTAATAAAACAAAAAATGAATATGAAATATTAAGATCAAAAGGAAACTGAAAGACAGGTTTTACAAATTATAAACAGATGCTCCATCATTTATGATGAGTTACAATAACAATAAAAACCACCATAAGTTGAAAAATGTAATGAGGTCAAAAGAAGTATTGACCCCATACCTGCCATATGTCACATGGTTACAGCTGGATGGTGTCTTAGTTACTTTCCTATTGTTGTGATAACAGATGTGAGGGTTGAGCTGAGGGTTGGAAGTCAAGGTGATTTTTGAGAGCTTTGGTTAAAAACCCGTAAGTTTAGAGTCACATGTTGCATCTAGGGGTACAGCTTAGTTGGTGGAGCACTTACATAGCAGTCACAAAGCCCTACATTCAGTCCCTGACACCACATAAACTGGATGAAGGGATCCATTTGCAATCCCAGCAGTTGACAGGGACAAGTAAAAGGATCAGAAGTTCAAGGGCGACTCGGGCTACATAGTGAGTTTGAAGTCAGCCTGCAATGTATGAGACCTTACCTCCAAATTAGGCATGTGCCTGCACTGTGATTGCACATGTCATAAAATAATGACAATATTTACAGTTGGGAGCTCACAGTTGTCTATAGCTGCCTCATGGTAAGAAAGTATTGGAGCAGATGTGTTGCACAACAATTGTGGACAGAGGAAGGAGGAAGTGCCTGCATAGCACGTCCAATGTCCTTGGTTGGAGTGTTGGCACTGGGGAGAAAAAAAAGGCAGTGTGGGGGGAATACAGCTCAATATTTCACAGAAGACAAAATTACTGGAAAACAACTGACTATTGGGGCATTTTAACATTGATTAAACAGCAGATCTTTTGTGAACACCTTTCTTTATCACAAGAAGTCTCTAGCTATGACTGCATATATTCATCCATTCAATTGTTTATTTATTTGCTGAAGGTTGAAACCAAATTCCTCCCAAATGTAAGGCTGATTAGCTTACCACTGATATTTTGTTGCAAAGAGGAGGGCCCCCTTGTTCATTCCAACCACCCCGCTAGTTTAGCCCCAAAACAACCACACAGAAACTGTTTTAATTAAATCACTGCTTAGCCCATTAGCTCTAGTTTCTTATTGGCTAATTCTTACATCTTAATTTAACCCTTTTCTATTAATCTGTGTGGCAGTGGTTTACCCGGTAAAATTCCCAGCATCTGTCTCCAGTGGATCCACGGCGTCTCTCTGACTCTGCTTTCTTCCTCCCAGAATTCAGTTCTGTCTTCTCCATCTACCTAAGTTCTGCCCTATCAGGCCAAGGCAGTTTCTCTTTTCATTAAACAATGCAAGAAACGTACAGGGACTCCCACATCAATATTTATCTCTAGCACCACTTATTGTTTTATTTTGAACCAGGATCTTCCTATGTTACCTAGATGGCCTTTAACTCCCTGCATAGTGCAGACAGTGCTTAAACTTCTTGATCCTCCCTCAGCAACCTCTGGCTAAGAACTTTAATGGAGTACTTTTACTCCAGCCCTGCACGTGTCAGGCGCCATCTTTGTAAAGGCGGCTGGACGTAATGGCTTCCTGCAGCTGGGATCACAGGCCTGCACCACGGCACCCTCCCGAATCTTTTAGATGGAGAATCTGAGCACCTCTCCTCCAGGTCAGTTTAGGAAAACCCCTCCAGAGTATACCAGACAACAAACAGCAGTTTTCAAAGTCTCCTCCCTCACACCTCAAGCTTCTTGTACTAGGACACATACCTCATAAACCATTCAATAAGTGTTTTTAAAGAGAAAAGTAGATGTCAGATGGTGTGGCACATGCATTTAATCCCAACACTTGGGGGCAGAGGCAAGTGGATCTCTGTGAGTTCAAGGCCAGCCTGGTCTATGGAGTGAGTTCCAGGACAGCCAGGACTGTTACACAGAGAAACCATGTCTCAAAACAAAACAAAAGCAAACAAAAAAGATAAAATCAGGCACACCCTCTGTCAGCCAGAAATGGTACTTCTATTTCAGCCTCCGCAGACAAGGCTTGTGGTGCACTGAGAAAGGAAGGATAGTCAGATACAGCAAGACCCCTGGACTCATAGGCTTGCTCTCGCTGTGGTTATCTACACAAAACTGATGGGTGGGTTCACATTTTATCCTATAAATAGAAAAGTCTCCCGAGGTCCTGTGTCCCCCTGAGGGACTCCTGACAATTAACAGTGGATGGGGGTCAGGGGTTAAGTGTCACATGTTCCAGCAAATAGCGCCCCCTTATGCTCATGCAGGGGACTCTAATTAAACTCAGTGGATCACACACAGAAACATGTAAGTAGTGTAAGTAGGAGATGCACTATTAGGAAGACGTTTTCAGGGGCACAAGGAGTGGGTGAGCCAGGAACACAGGGAGTGAAAATAGCTGAGCTTTATTATATCCATGCATGGAACTCTGAAGGAATAAAAAATGAATTCAAATAGGTACTCTCATGAGCTGTGAAGTGACCTTTCGGATGGTAGAAAGAAAAAGAGAAAACAGAACTGAGAGATCTGGGTACTTGGCATGGAAATGGTTCTCCACACTCATCCCCACATCTCCACTGCTCCCGGCTCTGTTCTTGGCTGCTCAAAGACACTTCTACTTTATGGCCATGTTGATATTTCCTCTGAGGAAGGAAAACTGGTCTTCAAGGAGAGTCATAACCTAAAAGGGAAGCATCTGTTTGGCACGGAGAACGACTTGTCGGCTGAGTTCAGAAACAGTGACTACAGCTGAAACCTCTGGATGACTCTGCAGGCCTTACCCAAGAACAAGAACAAAAGCTGTCCTCCAAAGGGCACACCCCGTACCCAACTGAATTAGAATATAGATGATGGTTGCCACTTACAGAAATGTCATTGCATAACTCATATGGGAATTCCAGGAACAAAAGTGATCTCAATAACAAGAAGGATATGGTTAAAAAGTAAAATGTATATCTTATCCTCCCAAAACAGGAAAGATAAAAGAATAAAGAAATCTTCTATCTCTCATAGCTTGGGTACTAAAATGAGAACCAGAGACCATAAATCTGAGTATCATCAAAGTTAATCCAACTTAAAACTGTATGTGTGTGCATATGTGTATGTGTTCATGCATTTGTATGTGTGTGCATGTGTGTGTGTGTTCATGCATGTGTGTGTGCATGTACACATGTGTATGTTGGAGTAAGGGGTCAGTTTCTAGGAGGAGGCCACAAGTTTGTTCCCAGCTGCTTAGCCCTGAAATAATCACACAGAAACTGTATTAATTAAATTACTGTTTGGCCTATTAGCTCTAACTTTTTATTGGCTAGCTCTTACATTTTAATTTAATCCATTTTTAGTAATCTGTGTAAAGCCATGTGGCTGTGGCTTACTGGCTAAAGTTTTGGCATCCGTCTCCAGCTGGACTACATGGCTTCTCTCTTATTCCTCCTTCTTTCTCCCAGCATTCAGTGATGTGGGAGTGTCATATATCAATCTGTTGATTTCATTGGTTAAGTAATAAAGGAACTGCTTGGCCCTCATAGGTTAAAACATAGGTGGGAGGAATAAACAGAATAGCATACTGGGAGGAAGAGGAAGTGAGCTCAGACTCGACAGCTCTGCTCTCTGGAGCAGAGAAGCCATGCTCCAGTCTCCCGGACAGATGTGAGCCATGAAGCTCCAATCCAAGATGGACGTAGGCTAGAATCTTCCCAGTAAGCGCACCTTGGGGTGCTTACACAGATGATTAGAAATGGGCTAGTCCAGGTGTGAGAGTTAGCCGAGAAGAGGCTAGATATAATGGGCAAGCAGTGTTTAAAAGAATACAGTTTGTGTGTTGTTATTTCGGGGCATAAGCTAAGCAGCCAGGCGGCCGGGGTGCTGGGGACGCAGCCCCGGCCGCTCCTATTTCAACAATTCAGTTTAGTTTTCCCCACCTTCCTCTATTTCCTGGGCAGACCCAAACCTTTCTTTATTAATTAACCAATCGTATTTACAGCATACAGAGAGGAATCCCACATCATGTGTATACACATACATACACATATGTATGTGTGAGCACATGTGTATGTGCGTACACATGTGTATGTGGAAGGAGGTTCACATGCATGTGTGACCAGCATTCAGCCTTGAGTGTCATTCCTCAGCATGGGTCTACCTTTGAATCATTTCTCTCACTGGCATGGACCTCACTGAGTATGCTGGGCAGGCTGGCAGGCCATCAATTCCAGCAATCCATCTGTTTCCCTTGTGAAGATGGAAAATGAGTTACATGTCTGTGAGACTAATGTAGAAAGAAGAAACAATAATGAGTTCAAAATTATTAGAAAAGAAACCCATTTTTAAAATGTACAGCATACCCATTCTCAATCACCAGACTGGCTACAAACAGATCATTTTTATGTGTCTGATATAAATTAATTAATTTCCAGTGGGTAACTTACAGCTATTTGGAGCCATACATGCCTGCATTAAAAAAACACTGATTGCCAGTTAAAAATAGTGGTCAACACTGTCTGCAGAATTCCAAACTAATATCTTTAATATTTTCAAATTGCTTCAAGTATGGCTGGTAAAAGGGAGATAGAGAGATACAATATGTAGCAATCCATGAGTCATATCTAATGTCCATTTGTCAAGCAATTAATAAAGATTCTAGCCAGGCATGGTGGCAAACATCTGTAAGTAACCCCAGTGCTTGGGTGGCTAAGGCAGGAGGATTCTCAGTTCAAGACCAACTCCTTGGTAAAAACCTTACTCCAAAGAAATAAGAGAAATAAACAAAATTTTAGTTAAGTATCATTCGTGGAATAAAATTGGATTTGTGAGTGTGGAAACCACTGCAGAATTGCCAAGAAAAGGAAAAACACCTAATCTCTTTAGATTTTTAAAATCCCCCAAAGCAACAAGGCAGCCTGAAACCTACAGTCCTTGTCAGAATTGAGCTGAGAAATCCTGCTTCTCAAATGTGTCTTAGGAAAACAAAAACAAACAACAAAAAAAAATTACTCCAATTAAAGTGCTGATTCATCCTGGAGCTATGACTATCAGCAATTCAGATCATTAATTATTGGCTAATGATAAGTTAACTAATATAATAAATAGCTACTCCACAACAAACCCTTGCCAGGGAGTCAGACCCCTGCTTATGCTGACTAGCACTTGTTCAAACTGCTAAGTCCACACAGCAATATCTTTCTCAAGCAGCACCTCCTGACATCTCCCTGGCAAGGTGGCCAGTATACAGCATACTCCTTGACACAGGGAACGCAAACCTGACAATGTCATAGGGCTTGACAGCAAGGAAACACAAGGAGCACTGACAGCTCCAGTCCCCAAAACCTTCACCGGAGACAACTTGGAACCTCACAGTTAAAACCAGAGGGTCTAAATGTTTTAATATCTGTAGCTAACAGACAGCCAAGCAATTTTATGTTTAGAATTATCAAAAGATGACTGAAGGCCAAAAGGCAAACATGAGAATAATAAAAACACAATCAGCCATCAGTGATGTCTCCCTTCCTGACAGCACTGTGGGGTCACTTACTGAAGTTTTCTAGAGTTACCTAACAAAGGAAAGCAGGTTGGGCCAATACTTAGAGGCTGAAGCAGAAAGATCACTACAGTTCATAGCCAGCCTGGCCAACTCAGCAATTTCTAAGCAAGCCGGGTCTACATAGCCAGACTCCATCATAACAGAAAACAAATGAACAAGCGAACAACAAATGAACAACAGAAAAAACTATTTTCTCCTCATCCTTGAGGCTTGAAGTCATTGTGCAGTGTGTCTGGTTTCGGGAGAGTCTTCCACTCCATCAAACAGACAAGACACTTGCCTGCATCTACAAAGCTTCCCTCTGAACATTTGCTCTCAATCTCTGCCTATAATGAGGATGTCGGTCATTTTTTTGGAGCCCTTCCAATGGGATGACTCATTTTAAGTTCATTACTTCCTTAAAGACCCTATTTCTAAATAAGATCACATCCTAAGGTCCCAAGGTTAAGATTTCAGGATACGCCAGGCGGTGGTGGTGCATGCCTTTAATCCCAGCACTCAGGAGGCAGAGGCAGGCCGATCTCTGTGAATTCAAGGCCAGCCTGGTCTACAAGACCTAGTTCCAGGACAGGCTTCAAAGCTACAAAGAAACCTTGTCTCAAAAAAAAAAAAAAGATTTCGGGATATAGGGGCTAGAAAGATGGCTCAGTGGTTAAGGGCACGTGCTCGTGCTGTTCTTACAGAAGACCAGTACCTGGGTTCAATTCTACCCACACAGTGGTGGCTTCCAACCATGTGTAAGTCCAGTCCCAGGACATCTGATGCCCTCTTCTGGCCTACAGGGCACTGTTTGTATATGGTGCAGAGACATGCATGTAGGCAAAACACTCCTACACATTAAAAAAAAACTTTCTTAAGATAAGCATATGAAGTTTGGGGACACAGTTTATCCCTCTATATGACTAACATGCAGGAACCACCACTGCTGCACAGAGTTCTGCACCAGACAGAAGGGACCTCTGTCCCTCCCTAGTGTAATATCCACATAGCCAAGCAGATAAACACAAAACTGAAAGATTAAATAAAGCACCAAAGTAAATGACAACAAGCATAAACCATGGCACTCTCATAACCCTGCTTTTTTTTTCATAAAAACTAAATACTCACAGGGAGACCATTTTTAAAAAATGGGAATAAATAAATCTTTGTGATGCTCCATTCTAGACTATTGTGGAACTCTTTAATATGCCTACAAAAACCATGGTAGGAAGGAGGTCATTGTGGAAAAAAAAGGTTCCCAACCTACTGCTTTCTCAATTGTCAGAAAGATTAAATTTTAGGAAATATTTCATTAATGGATAATAAAGTGTCAATAGAAATTTTGTCAGAAAAAAATTTTTTCAATGACAAAGTTAGAACATAGCATAAATACTACATTGGGACAATATGAAGTCATGAATTATGGCTGTACTTTAGAAATACATAAATGACATTACAATCACCAAGGAAAGGAAAAAATCCACTTTGAGTTCAGTTCCTAGCTTCTTTTTATTCTTAGACTCTTTCTGAAAATTCTAAGGTATCATTTCATAGAGCGATGGTGGAAAGCCCATCAGCTGACAATCACTGTTATAATGTGATATAAAGAATTTGCGGTTCGAGACCAGCCTGGTCTACAGAGCGAGTTCCAGGACAGGCTCCAAAGCCACAGCAAAACCCTGTCTCGAAAAAAAAAAAAAGAATTTGCGGTAACTGTAGGAGGAGATGCTTGTTCATCCTGGCCACCCAGAACTTAAATAACCACACAGAAACTGTATTAATTAAATCACTGTTTGACCCATTAGCTCTAACTTCTTATTGGCTAACTCTTACATATTAATTTAATCCATTTCTATTAATCTGTATATCACCATGAGGTCGTGGCTTACCAGCAAAGTTTTCTTTGCTGTATCTCCGGCCATGGCTCCATAACATCTCTGACTCTGCCCTTCTTTCTCCCAGCATTCAGTTCCATCCCCTCGCATACCTAAGTTCTGCCCTATCAACAGGCCAAGATAGTTTCTTTATTCATTAAAGGTAATCACAGCACACAGAGGCAACTCTGACATCAGGTAACATTCTTTCCTTAACTATGACTTCTTGCTTTTGTTTAATAATATACAGCTAAACTAATATTTCAGTATTGCATATGTAAGTATCTGGCCAGACTAGTAATCAGAAGATAAGCAATTCCTACCATTGAAAATGTTAGCATGTATAAGGTTGAGGAGACAACTTGCTTGGTAGGAGCTTTGCCGTGCTCAGTGTGAGGACATGAGTTCAGTTCCCCAGCACTCACATAAAAAACTAGGTACAGTTTTTGGTCTGCAACCGCAGCACTGGGAGGCAGAGACGGGCAGATCCCTTAGGCTTACTCGCCAGCTGTTAAAGTCATTGGTGAGCTTTGGGTTCTGTCAGAGATTCTAACTCAAAAAAGGTAGAGGGTAGAGAAAAAAGGCATGGGACATCACCCGTGGCCCCCACACCCATGCACATGCATGTATATGCACACTCAAATGCGCAGGTTCACACACACAGGAGCATGAATACATATGTCCCACATAAACAAAAGTTTAGCAATGTCATAAAATTCTTTAGGAGTGACCATGGGAATTTTCTATATAATTTCCTAAATATGTGTGAGTATGTGTGAAGGGAGGGGGGTTGAATGTTGGTGGGAAAAGTTGATGTTGGTTTTCAATCATGGCTCTGTTTGCCATTGTGTTGGGTTTTTAATACTATTCAAACAAACTAATGTCTTTGGGACCAGGTTGACAATGGCGTTTTTCTATTCCTTGTAATGACAGCTCAGAACACACCATCCTGAGCCAACACGGACCTTCTTTTCAGCTATCTCGCTTTGCATGCCCCATGTAAGTAACCATGAAACCGGAGACGGCTGCAATAAAACACCTTCTATTTGAAATGCCTTCCTCTATAACCAGGCATCATCCAATGAGCTATTGCTTCTTTTGATGTTTATGTATGATCCTCAGACATCATGTGACAAAGTGGCTGTTAACATTAATTAGTTTACATAATCATAAATTTCTCCAACCAACAGGGAACACCATCTGAATGAAAGGATGAAATTACATAAAATGGTTTAAACAACAACAAAAAAGCAGAAGCATGATTTGGCCAGCTACTTTTATTGATTTGAGTCGATGTTTTATCAAAAGAAAACTGTCATCAGGGTTTATGATGTCTGTCAATTTTTAACCAGAAAGATAAATTTGTTTTCATTCTTTGAACTTGATTCTTCACTCACTATCTGCTTTCTGAAGTTCTTGGTGTTTTGAAAGCAGAGTAAACAGACTGGAGAGAAGATTCAGTAGGCAGATTGCTTATTTAGCAAACAAGAGGACCAGAATTCAGATCCCAGGCATCCACTATATGTGCTATTCAAGAGTAGAAAGGTGGACCCTAAGGGGACTTTCTAGCCAGCCAGCATAGTGAAGATAATGTAGTCCAGGTTAGTGAAAAACCCTGTCTCAAAAATAAGGTGGAAGGAAATAGAGGTAGACACCCAATGTTAATCTCTGGCTTCTACACAGGCACAGAGAAGCACACCTATGCACAAATGCACCAAACACCAACACGAATAATAATAAAAAATAAATATGTAAAAAAATCAGGGTTTATTCTATTGTATGTATCCTGGTAAATTTTGTAAGTCTAAACCTGTAATTATAATAAAATTATAATGTGGCAGTTGTCACATGTACAGTATGTAAGTATACCTGTGGGTCTGGAAAACTGGAATAAAATAATCTATTTGTAGATCTAGCAGCAAATCTTACTATATCTCATGATCATAGCAGACCAGAGTAGCTGCGGTGAGGGTGGGGTCACCACAGGGTGACAATGGCAGTGATCAGAATAGAACTCTTGGGAGCCAGGGCAGAGATCAAAGGGTGACTTCAATTTCTGTCTGTTCATTGAGGTTGAACAAGCTAGGTTATCATTTTTTTAATTCCCCCTGACAGTTGTTTATTCTGCCTGTTGGCCTGAACTCCTGAACCATACTGATGTCTCAATATCTTACCTCACTAAGACTTCACATGGCATGGCTTCACGATTAGCTTTGGGCTCTATGATGCACAGCGCTACACACTACAGTTTTGATTAAGACTGCCCAAGTTCAGAGTGTTGACTAAATGTTCAAATGGCCCTGTGTACTCCACAGACAGCATTACTCTGCATTTGGCAGGCATAACATTGCCTTTTGCAAAGTTCCTGCATAATCCAAATGTTTTATCCCCCAAACTTAATTAGCTAAATAAGTTATTTCAATGTAAATAACTAAGAAAGATTGAGTTATTGCAATGCTTTCTGGTAATTCAATGATGTATGTGGCTACGGATTTAAAAGCATTTGTTTTTGTCTTTTAATATATTACATCCTCTTCTTTGTCTTAATGATGTTTTCAGAATCCCTCCCTGCTGTAGTGTTTCACGCTTGCCTCCGCTCTCCAGTGTCTCACTTTGTAACATTGTTGAATCGATTATTTTTTCAAAGCATCCTACACACACCTCCTTCTCCAGATTTTCTCCCTTATTTTTCATGAGAGCCAAGCAATTCAAAGTAAGAAAATATAATTCACAAACTTTGGCATCCTGGTATCTGTATGAAGCTAGCAAGGAAGGGATCAGGGACTTACACAGAATGCTACTATTCTGAGGCGATAAAGGCCTGGCACACTAGAACTCAAACCCTGAGGACAGGCTCTATGGCTGTGACCATTGAATAACCAGAGTCCCACTTCCTGCGTCAGTAAGATTTGGGGATGATATCACAGAGAGCTGCTCTCAGCTTTGGCTTCACTTCGGACAAGATGGGAAATCCAAGTCAGGTCAAGAGAATGGAAGACCAAGAAAAAGCATGTGCTGTGCAATCCTAGAGCTGTCAAATCCAGAGATATAATTTAGCCTTCAGAAAACACTGACTACTTCCTAAGGCAGCTTGTGCCTCTTCTGAGCAACATGCAAGGCCTCTGCAATGTGGGTATTTTTCATGTAAAAGCAATTGTTGAATGACCTGCCTCATTTCCGTCTGTCTTTAATGTACAGAGGGAATGTCCATGGCTCTTTCAGATTCTTGAACTCTGATTTCACATATAATCAAGGAATTGATCTAATTGTTGCAACTTCGGTCACACACTTCATTTTGGCCTAGTCTTCTTGGTAGGACAGTGGGTAGAGGTCACTTAGAGCCACAGCCTTCAGATTAAAGAAATTATTGGTGGTAGTAGTGGTGGTAGTGGTGGCCAAGTTATCTTTATAAAACAGTATATATTCATAATAAAGTGTACTTAATACAGAGAAAATTAACTCCTGTAGCTTATATAGGTGTCTTGTATGCTGAAGACACTAAGCAAATGATAGATTATTAATTTTATTTGGTGGCATTTGTCCTCGTTGGGTTTTGTCAACTTGGCACAAACCTAGACTATTTGGAAAGAGGGAATCTTAACTGAGAAAATGTTTCCCTAAGATTGGCCTGGAGGCAAGTCTGTGGAGTATTATCTTGGTTAGTGATTGATATGGGAAGGCCCAGCCCACTGTGGCAGGTGGTCCTGAGTAGAGGACGAAAATAGACTAAGCAAGTCATAAAGAGCAAGCCAGTAAGCAGTGCTCCCCCATGGCTTCTGCTTTGGTTCCTACCTCCCAGACCCTGCCTGGAGTTCCTGCCCTGACTTCCATCTATGATGAGCAGCAATGTGGAATTCTAAACCAAATGAACCCTTTCTTCCTCAGGTTGCTTTTGGTCGTGGTGTTTCAGTACAACAACAGAAACCTCAACTAAGACAGCGCTCATTCTTGTAAAGTGAACATGACGTTTGACTACTGTGACATCTTAACATTTTAATTAGATAAAAAGGAAATATTTGAACATCCAAACAGACTAGTCTCCCACTAGACCTGGATGGAGAGGGGAGGACCTTGGACTTCCCACAGGGCAGGAAACACTGACTGCTCTTAGGACTGGAGAGGGAGAGGGAGTGGAGGGAGTAGGAGGAAAATGGGAGGAGGGGAGGAGGTGGAAATTTTTAATAAATAAATAAATAAATAAATACCAAAAGGGAGTAAAAAAAGAAAAAGAAATATTTGAAATTTTGTAATGGACTTAATACCTACATTTTTTTTTTCTTTTTTTATTTTATTTATTTATTTATTTATTTATTAAAGACTTCTGTCTCTTCCCCACCGTCACCTCCCCTTTCCCTCCCCCTCCCCCAATCAAGTTCCCCTCCCTCGTCAGCACAAAGAGCAAACAGGGTTCCCTGTCCTGTGGGAAGTCCAGGGACCACCCACCTCCATCCAGGTCTAGTAAGGTGAGCATCCAAACTGCCTAGGCTCCCACAAAGCCAATACGTGCAGTAGGATCAAAACCCATTGCCATTGTTCTTGAGGTCTCAGTAGTCCTCATTGTCCACTATGTTCAGCGAGACCAGTTTTAACCCAGGCTTTTTCAGACCCAGGCCAGCTGGCCTTGGTGAGATCCCGATAGAACATCCCCATTGTCTCAGTGTGTGGGTGCACCCCTCGTGGTCCTGAGTTCCTTGCTCGTGCTCTCTCTCCTTCTGCTTTGGACCTTGAGGTTTCAGTCCGGTGCTCCAATGTGGGTCTCTGTCTCTGTCTCTTTTCATCGCCTGATGAAGGTTAATGTTCAGGAGGATGCCTATATGTTTTTCTTTGGGTTCTCCTTCTTATTTAGCTTCTCTAAGATCCCGAATTATAGGCTCAATGTCCTTTATTTATGGCTAGAAACCAAATATGAGTGAGTACATCCCATGTTCCTCTTTTTGGGTCTGGCTTACCTCACTCAGGATAGTGCTTTCTATTTCCATCCATTTGCCTGCAAACTTCAAGAAGTCCTTGTTTTTTACTGCTGAGTAGTACTCTAATATGTATATATTCCATACTTTCTTCATCCATTCTTCAATTGAAGGGCATCTAGGTTGTTTCCAGGTTCTGGCAAACGCAATACCTACATTTTTAAATTAATTTTTTCACAAGAAATAAGAATTTCTATTGGAAAACCTCTTGTTTTCTTTTTTTTAACACATATATTTTTATTTTTATTTATTTTTTAACTTTTATTCTTCTTTCATATATTACATCCTAACCACAGTTTCCCCGAAGCTCCACTCCTCCCAGTCCCTCCCCCACCTTCCCTTGCCTCCAGATTAACTCCTTCTGTTTCCCTTTTAAGAAAGGAAGGAAGGAAGGAAAGAAGGGGAAAAAAAACAGGCTTCCCAGGGATATCCACTAAAGATGGCCTAACAAGATACAATAAGGCTGGGCAGAAGCCTTCAATTCAAGTCTGAACTAGGCAACCCAGTAGAAGGAAAAGGGTCCTGAGCATGGGCAAATGAGTCAGAGACACTCCTGCTCCCATTGTTGGAATTCCCACAAGAACATCAAGCTACACAACCTTAAGGTGCATGCAGAGAATCTAGTTCCGACCTATGCAGGGTCCATGTTTGTCACCTCAGTTTCTGTGAGCCCCTATGAACCCTGCTTAGTTGATTCTGGAGTCTGTGTCCTCAACCCCTCTTCTTCTGTATGGGAAAATGTTGAAGGACGCTGCTTGTTGGTTTTTGGCTGTGGCCTCCTCCTACAGGAAAACCTTTTCTACAAACTGTCATTGTTTCTGAGTGTGATGATGAATGTCTGAGAGACCAGCAATTGAGATGTAGAAATAGGAGGATCAAGGAAGAATTCCAGATCATCCTTTGCTACATAGAAACCAAGCCAACCTGTTCCACATAAGACCGAGTCTCAAAATACATACATAAATAAACTACCATTAAGCCGGGCGATGGTGGCGCACGCCTTTAATCCCAGCACTCGGGAGGCAGAGGCAGGTGGATCTTTGTGAGTTTGAGACCAGCCTGGTCTACAGAGCTAGTTCCAGGACAGGCTCCAAAGCCACAGAGAAACCCTGTCTCGAAAAACCAAAAAAAAAAAAACTACCATTAGTATTTTCATTAGACTTAATTTAGTAGCCATATGGGAATATAGCAAAAAAAGACTTACATAGATCTAATCTATACGGGAAGTAGAAAAAGACAATATCTCTTGAGTAAATTGGGGGCATGGAGACCTAGTGGGGGAGAGGGGAAATGAAGGTGAGGGGAAAGGCAGGGAGGAGAGCAGAGAAAAATGTAGAGCTCAATAAAAATCAATTTAAAATAAGGTGTCTTCTAAATGTTCATTAAAAGGATATCCTGTCACTAGCTGCTGTCATCAGAATGTAGCAATAATAATTCAACTTGTTGGCAGCTACCAGAAGGGTAGTTTACACAGGTAAGTTCATAAACTAACAATTATTTTTACATTTTAGATGTATTCATAAAAGCTTTGCACATGAGAAATCTTAGTTCTGGAATATTATATTCTATACACAGGCAAGTGTATAGAAGTGGCAGAATTCTCTAATAATAATCAAACAATAGTGTTGAAATGAGCGGCCGGGGCTGCGTCCCCAGCACCCTAGCCGCCTGCTAGCTTATGCCCCGAAATAACAACACACAAATTGTATTCATTTAAATACTGCTTGGCCCATGATATCTAGCCTCTTCTAGGCTAATTCTCACATATTAATTTAGCCCATTTCTATTCATCTGTGTAGCACCACTAGGTGCGCTTACTGGGAAGATTCTAGCCTACGTTCATCTTGGGTTGGAGTTTCATCGCTCACGTCTGTCCGGGAGACTGGAGCATGGCTTCTCTGCTCCAGAGAGCAGAGCTGTCGAGTCTGAGCTCACTTCCTCTTCCTCCCAGTATGCTTTTCTGTTTATTCCTCCCACCTATGTTTTAACCTATGAGGGCCAAGCAGTTTCTTTATTGCTTAACCAATGAAATCAACAGATTGATATATGACACTCCCACATCACTTCCCCTTTTTCTGTTTAAACAAAAAAGGAAAGGCTTTAACTTTAACAAAGCAAAATTATGTATAACAAAACAGTTATCAAGTAAAAATTACAATAATCTTTATCATAACTAAGGAAAAGTATAACTATAACTAACTATTCTTAACTCCATCAAAGACTCCAGAAAGATACAATATTATCTAAGCAAACAAGAAATAAGCAACTTTCAAAACTCTAGAAATGACAGAGACATCTCGCTGCCTGTACAGTCACCCAAAGTTCTTCTGTACTGTTGGGGCATCCATCTTCGGCCTACAGGCCCATAGTTTCCAGCAGACATTTCCACAAAGCAGGAAATTTCAAAGGCAGTCACTATCTGCTTGTCCTGAAGAATGTCTTGCAGACTCTTTCATGAATCAGGAACCCCGAAAGATCATCTCACCTTTAGGCAAGTTCAGTAGTCCTCTCTCTGCGGGTTCTCTGTGTCCAGTTTATGCAATAGTCCAGGCAAGAGCAGTCTCTTGCCCAAATGGCTATCAAACTCCATAAGGATCCTCTTCGATGCCCATCTTCTTCTTGAAGTAGATTGGTGCTGCCAGGAGCAGAGTGTCTCATTGTCATGAAAAGTCCTAAGTTATTAAAACATTTAAAATGCCATATTCTATAATCTTTAAAAGATATGAAGAATGCCTATCTAAAATATATCTATGTACATCTAGAAAATCTTAACTAACATGACTACAAACTTGACTATTATGATTATCTATTAACAACCTATATACATTACATTTTTAAGTGAACTACACAGTCACAATACCTTAATCAAGATCAGAAATACATATACATATAACAAAAGTGACCTTAAATCTCTATCAATAAAGCAAAATCTATATTAATGCAAATTATTTATATCTATATCACAATAGTTTACTCACTCCAAAGCATCTTGGCAACAATTAATGGAATCTGACGCTTTCTCAAGACAATGCACCAACATCTGCTAGAAAATTGTCATTGTAAATATAGAAAGCAATAATGACTACAAATACAGATAGCATGGCCTGCCAGAACTGTGAAGTGCATGCCATGCACAACTATGCAATAAGCCTGTTAGTAAAATAGTACAGATGCAATCCATCAGTCCTTGTCACATGGAGGACCAGTCATCAACACCCTGCCCTTCCCCCCAGCTCTCCTGCCAACCCCATGTTGTTTGCTAGGGAAGTGATTAAGACTCTGAAAGCTTATTTCTCATTTATTCTATTGACACCCCAATGACAAAATACTCTAAAAGGAGAGTTAAACAATTGTTGTTGGTTGTTTTTTTCAAGTGCCCACAATCCAGCTCGCAAAAAAATAACATTTGAAGACTTATCATTACTTATAAATGCCGGGCATTAGCATGACTTATTTCTAGCCAGCTTTTCTTAACTTAAATTATTCCATCTACCTTTTACCTCCAGACTTTTTTCTCGTCTTACTTCTATAATCTTACTTTCACTCTTACTCCGTGGTTGGTTGTGGTTGGCCCCTTCTCTCCTCACTCCTTCATCTCTTTTGCTTTCTGATCCCTTTTTTCTCCTTCTATTTATTTTCTCTGCCTGCCAGCTCCTCCTATTCTTTCTCCTGTCTTGATATTGGATGTTCGTGTCTTTATTAGATCAATCAGGTTTTTTAGACAGACAAAGTAACACAGCTTCACAGGGTTAAACAAATACAGCATAAAAGAATGCAACCCATCTTTGAATCATTAAAACAAATGTTCCAGAGTATAAACAAATGTAACATACATACAAATGTATACGTAAAATAATATTCCACAACAAACAGTGATTCCACAATCTGTGTAAAATTCAATCAATGAAGATTCTTTTAGGAAGGAAGAGAACTCTCATCTTTACAGTATAAGTTATAGAAAGAAAAAATTATAAAAATATGAATGCTGAAGGCTGAGGCTGAGGGAGCCCTGATGAAGGAGAGAAACATGCCCTGTCCACAGGAATTGAGAAACACTTAGCAGACAACCAACTCTGAATTCACAAACCTCCATTCCACTGCGCAGCATCCTAGACAATTAAATCTTTTTTTTTACTCAAGATAAAAGTAGAGACCTCTGGGCACTGGGGCCAAATCCTGAGGGCAACGGGGCGGGCAGGAGTTCCTTTGTTTCAATAGCCTGCCTGCACCAAGCAAGGTAGGCACTTTGTTTACGAGCTACCCAACCAGCAGGGAGAACTGATCTCGGCACCAGGAGAACCATCATTGGGGTAAGTTTCTGACCCATGGCAGCAGCCCAGGACATGGAACTCAGAAGTTCGTCATCCCCCCTATATTTCCTGGGCTTCCTGCAGGGCCTATACTCCCCGCATACTGCCTCTCTCTTCCTATCCCACCCAGCTTGCATCTAGAACCCTCCCGCCTTCTGCCTCCCTTCCCTCTTCCGGAAGATAACATCACCCAGCTCAGCCTGTCTGGGCTCTGGGGCCTAATCCTGAGGGCAACCGGGCGGGCAGGAGTTCGTTTCAATAGCCTGCCTGCACCAAGCAAGGTAGGCGCTTTGTTTACAAGCTACTCAACCAGGACGGAGATCTGATCTCAGCACCAGGAGAGAAATCACTGGAGCACCAGGAGAGCCATCATTGGGGAATGCCATCACTGGGAAGATACATCAGTAGGCAAGGAGACCTGATCCTGTAAAAGAAGATCCATAGTGAAATATTCGCAGGAAGAGATGGGCAGGGGCCAATGCAAGAATTCATCCAACAATCTGAAAAACAACATGAAACCACCAGAACCCAGCGACCTCACAACAGGAGGACATGAACACCTTAATCAAGAAGAAGTAGAAAAAAATTGACTTTATGAAAGTGATTGACACCCTTAAACAGAATGTAAAAAATTCCCTTATAGAAATGGATGAGAAGTATAGCAGAAAGTTTGAAGAATTGAATAAATCAGTGAATGATACCCTAGGAAACCAAGGAAAAACAATCAAACAGATAATGGAAACAGTTCAAGACTTGAAAACTGAAATGGAGGCAGAGAAGAAAACACAAACAGAGGGCCGGCGGGACATGGAAAATCTAGGTAAACGAATAGAGACTACAGAAACAAGCATAACCAGCAGAATACAAGAGATAGAAGAAAGAATCTCAGATGCTGAAGATAACATAGAGAAAATAAACGCACTGATCAAAGAAAACAGCAAGTCGAACAAACTCTCATCACAAAACATCCAGGAAATATGGGACACAATAAAAAGACCAAACCTAAGAATAATAGGAGTAGAAGAAGGAGAAGTGCAGCTCAACGGTCCAGAAAATATATTTAATAAAATTACAGAAGAAAACTTTCCCAACCTAAAGAAAGATATACCTATGAAGGTTCAAGAAGCATACAGAACACCGAATAGGCTGGATCAAAAAAAATCCCCTCGCCATATAATAATCAAAACACAAAGCATACAGAATAAAGAAAGAGTATTAAGAGCAGCAAAGGAAAAAGTCCAAGTTACTTATGAAGGTAAACCTATCAGACTTACACCTGACTTCTCTATGGAAACCATGAAAGCCAGAAGGTCCTGGATAGATGAACTGCAGAAACTAAGAGACCATGGATGCAAGCCCAGACTACTATACCCAGCCAAGCTTTCGTTCACTATAAATGGAGAAAACAAAATTTTCCAGGATAAAAACAAATTTAAACAATACGTAGCCACAAATCCAGCCTTACAGAAAGTAACAGAAGGAAAATCACTAAACAAGGAGTCCAACAATGACCACAATAACTCAGACATCTAGAGACCCTTGACCAGCGCAACTCAAAGAAGGGAAACAAACAAACTCTACTACTAAAAAAGTGACTGGAGTTAACAACCACTGGTCATTAATATCACTTAATGTCAATGGACTCAACTCACCTATAAAAAGGCACAGGCTAAGAGACTGGATACGAAAACAGGATCCAGCATTCTGCTGTTTACAAGAAACACACCTCAAACACAAAGACAGGCACCTACTCAGAGTAAAGGGCTGGGAAAGGGCTTATCAAGCAAATGGACCTAAGAAACAAGCAGGTGTGGCCATACTAATTTCTAACAAAGTTGACTTCAAACTTAAATCAATCAGAAGAGATGGAGAGGGACATTTTATACTCATAACAGGAACAATTCATCAGGATGAAGTCTCAATCCTGAATATCTATGCACCTAATATAAAAGCACCCACGTACGTAAAAGAAACATTACTAAAACTCAAGGCAGCCATCAAACCGCACACACTAATAGTAGGAGACTTCAACACTCCTCTCTCACCAATGGACAAGTCAATCAGACAGAAACCTAACAGAGAAATTAGAGAATTAATAGAGGTAATGAATCAATTGGACTTAACAGACACCTATAGAATGTTCCACCCAAATAAGAAAGAATATACCTTCTTCTCTGCAGCTCATGGAACCTTCTCGAAAATAGACCACATACTCGGTAACAAAGCAAACTTCCCCAGTTACAAAAAAATATTAGTAACCAACTGTGTCTTATCGGATCACCATGGATTAAAGTTAGAATTCAACAACAATGCTACCCCCAGAAAGCCGACAAACTCATGGAAACTGAACAGTCAACTACTGAACCATACCTGGATTAAGGAAGAAATAAAGAAAAAAATTAAAGTCTTCCTTGAATTCAATGAAAATAAAGAAACAACATACTCAAACTTATGGGACACTATGAAAGCAGTCCTAAGAGGAAAGTTCATAGCACTAAGTGCCCACTTAAAGAAAACAGAGAAAGCACACATTAGAGACTTAACAGCCCACCTGAAAGCTCTAGAAAAAAAGGAAGCAGACTCACCTAGGAGGAGTAGAAGACTGGAAATAATCAAACTGAGGGCTGAAACCAACAAAATAGAAACACAGAAAACAATCCAAAGAATCAATGAAACAAAAAGCTGATTCCTGGAGAAAATCAACAAGATTGATAAACCCCTATCCAAACTAATCAAATGGCAGAGAGAGAATATGCAAATTAATAAGATCAGAAATGAAAAGGGGGACATAACCACAGACACAGAGGAAATTCAGAGAATCATTAGATCTTACTACAAAAGACTGTATGCGACAAAACTGGAAAATGTAAAAGAAATAGATACTTTTTTAGATAAATACCATATACCAAAGTTAAACCAGGACCAGGTGAACAATCTAAATAGACCTGTTAGTCGCGAAGAATTAGAAGTTGTTATCAAAAACCTCCCTACCAATGAAAGCCCAGAACCAGATGGTTTCAATGCGGAATTCTACCAGAACTTCCAAGAAGACCTAATACCTATACTCCTTAATGTATTTCACGATATAGAAACAGAAGAGTCATTGCCAAATTCCTTTTATGAAGCTACAGTTACTCTGATACCAAAACCACACAAAGACTCAACCAAGAAAGAGAATTACAGGCCAGTCTCACTCATGAACATCGACGTAAAAATCCTCAACAAAATACTGTCAAACCGAATCCAAGAACACATTAGAAAAATTATTCATTATGATCAAGTAGGCTTCATCCCAGAGATGCAGGGCTGGTTCAACATACGAAAATCTATCAATGTAAACAATCATATAAATAAACTGAAAGAAAAAAAACCATATGATCATTTCATTAGATGCTGAAAAAGCATTTGACAAAATTCAACATCCCTTTATGATAAAAGTCTTGGAGAGATTAGGAATACAATATAATTGAAGCTATTTACAACAAGCCAACAGCTAACATCAAATTAAATGGAGAGAAACTCAAAGCTATCCCACTAAACTCAGGAACACGACAAGGCTGTCCACTCTCGCAATATCTCTTCAATATAGTGCTTGAAGTTCTAGCAATAGCAGTAAGACAACATAAGGGGATCAAGGGGATTCGAATTGGAAAGGAAGAAGTCAAACTTTCGTTATTTGCAGATGATATGATAGTGTACATAAGCGACCCCAAAAACTCCACCAAAGAACTCCTACAGCTGATAAACACCTTTAGTAATATGACAGGATAAAAGATCAACTCCAAAAAATCAGTCGCCCTCTTATACACAAAGGATATGGAAGCAGAGAGGGAAATCAGAGAAACATCACCTTTCACGATAGCCACAAACAGCATAAAATATCTTGGGATAACTCTAACCAAGGAAGTGAAAGATCTATTTAACAAGAACTTTAAGGCATTGAAGAAAGAAATTGAAGAGGATACCCGAAAATGGAAGAATCTCCCTTGCTCTTGAATTGGGAGGATCAACATAGTAAAAATGGCAATTTTACCAAAGGCAATTTATAGATTCAATGCAATCCCCATCAAGGTCCCATCAAAATTCTTCACAGACCTTGAGAGGACAATAATCAACTTTATATGGAAAAACAAAAAACCCAGGATAGCCAAAACAATCTTATACAATAAAGGAACGTCTGGAGGCATTACCATCCCTGACTTCAAACTCTATTACAGAGCTACAGTAATGAAAACAGCATGGTACTGGCATAAAAACAGAGAAGTCGACCAATGGAATTGCATAGAAGACCTAGTTTTTAACCCACAAACCTATGAACACCTCATTTTCAATGAAGGAGCTAAAAGTATACAATGAAAGAAAGAAAGCATCTTCAACAAATGGTGCTGGCACAACTGGATGTCACCATAGACCCATATCTATCACCATGCACAAAACTCAAGTCCAAATGTATCAAAGACCTCAATATCAATCTGAACACACTGAACCTGATAGAAGAGAAAGTGGGAAGTACCCTACAACATATGGGCACAGGAGATCGTTTCCTATGTATAACTCCAGCAGCACAGACATTAAGGGCAACATTGAATAAATGGGTCTTACTGTGATGTGGGAGTGATTTCTTATTAATAAAGAAACTGCCTAGGCCCATTTTATAGGCCAACCCTTAGGTAGGCGGAGTAAACAGAACAGAATTCTGGGAGAAAGAAGCTGAGTCAGAGAGTCACCATGATTCTCCCACTCCAGACAGACGCAGGTTAAGATCTTCCCTGGAAAGCCAACTCGAGGGCTACACAGAATATTAGAAATGGGTTAATCTAGATGTGAGAGCTAGCCAATAAGAGGCTAGAGCTAATGGGCCAAGCAGTATTTAAATGAATACAGTTTTCGTGTAATTATTTTGGGCATAAGCTAGCCATGTGGGCGGCTGGGTGCCGGGGACGCAACCCAGCCGCCCTTGTTACAACATTACTGAAACTGAGAAGCTTCTATAAAGCAAAGGACACTGTCACTAAGACAAAAAGGCAACCCACTGACTGGGAGAAGATCTTCACCAACCCCGCAACTGACAAAGGTCTGATCTCCAAAATATATAAAGAACTCAAGAAACTAGACCGTAAAAGGCTAAGCAACCCAATTATAAAATGGGGCACTGAGCTGAACAGAGAATTCTCAACAGAAGAAGTTCAAATGGCCAAAAGACACTTAAGGTCATGCTCAACCTCCTTAGCTATCAGGGAAATGCAAATCAAAACAACGTTAAGATACCATCTTACACCTATCAGAATGGCTAAAATAAAAAAATACCAATGATAGTCTTTGCTGGAGAGGTTGTGGAGGAAGGGATACCCTCATCCATTGCTGGTGAGAATGCAAACGTGTGCAACCACTTTGGAAATCAGTGTTTCAGTTTCTCAGGAAATTCGGGATCAACGTATCCCTGGACCCTGCAATACCACTCTTGGGAATATACCCAAGAGATGCCCTATCATATGACAAAAGCATTTGTTCAACTATGTTCATAACAGTATTATTTGTAATAGCCAGAACTTGGAAACAACCTAGATGCCCTTCAATGGAAGAATGGATGAAGAAAGTGTGGAACATATACACATTAGAGTACTACGCTGCGGTAAAAAACAATGAGTTCTTGAATTTTGCATGCAAATGGATGGAAATAGAAAACACTATCCTGAGTGAGGTAACCCAGACCCAAAAAGATGAACATGGGATGTACTCACTCATAATTGGTTTCTAGCCATAAATAAAGGTCACGGAGTCTATAATTGGTGAACCTAAAGAAGCTAAATAAGAAGGTGAACCCAAGGAAAAACATATAGTTATCCTCTTGGCTATGGGAAGTAGACAAAATTGCCGGGGAGAAAATTGGGATCTTGGGGGTGGGGTGGGATGGGGGTAAGGGAAGATAGGGAGAGAAAAGTGAGAAGGGAAGGATGGGGGGAACTTGGGGAAACAGGATGATTGGGATAAAGGAAGGTTGGGTAGGGGAGCACGGAACACAATTCTTAGTTAAGGGAGCCATCTTAGGGTTGGCAAGAGACTTGAACCTAGAGTGGCTCCCAGGAGCCCAAGGCGATGTCCCCAGTTAGTTACTTGGGCAGTTAAGGATAGGGAACCTGAAATGACCCTATCCTATAGCAATACTGACGAATATCTTGCATATCACCATAAAACCTTCATCTGGTGATGGATGGAGATAGAGACAGAGACCCACACTGGAGCACTGGAGTGAGCTCCCAAGGTCCCAATGAGGAGCAGAAGGAGGGAGAACATGAGCAAAGAAGTCAGGACCACGAGGGGTGCGTCCATCCACCGAGACAGTGGGGCTGATCTATTGGGAGCTCACCAAGGCCAACTGGACTGTGACTGAAAAAGCATGGGATAAAACCGGACTCTGAACATGGCGAACAATGAGGGCTGATGAGAAGCCAAGGACAATGGCACGGGGTTTTGATCTTACTTCATGTTCTGGCTTTGTGGGAGCCTAGCCAGTTTGGATGTTCACCTTCCTAGACCTGGATGGTGGGGGGAGGACCTTGGACTTTCCACAGGGCAGGAAGCCTGACTGCTCTTCAGACTGGAGAGGGAGGGGGAGAGGAGTGGGGGGAAGGGGAGAGGGGTGGGAGGAGGGGAGGGAAATGGGAGGCTGGGAGGAGGCGGAATTTTTTTTTCAATAAAAAATAAAAAAAATGATAAAAGTAGAGAACTGGAAAGAGGTCACTATGTGACCTTAACTGTGAACTCAATGGAGTCTAAAACTTGGGTTTATGTGTAGCAGCAAATGCATGCAGGAACATCCAGAGACTGACAACTCTGGCCTTGCAATATTATCTTCCATTGATGTTTTCCTCATCATCTATATTCATATATCATTCATGATAATGACTATCAATGTCAAATACGGTCACTATGTTATCAAAGAACACAACAATTAAACTCTATTTACCATGTGCTGAACAAATGCTTCTTCTACTCCTTGAACAATTAAACTAACACTTCCCAGCGTTGTGATATTTTTAACAAATTTTATTTTTACTTTTGTTTAGTTTGGTGCGTTTATGTGTGACAGAGGGGGATGGGAATCCGAGGACGACTTTTTCTAGGAGTTGGTTCTCCTTGTTTTGAAGCAGACGCTCTCTTGTTTCTGCTATTGTGTTGTATACCCCAAATTAGCTGGTCCAGGTATTTCCAGCCAGTCCCCTGTCTCTGTATTCCATCTCACTGCAGGAACCACCTAGAAAAGAACCACCACCTAGAACCACCTTTGTTGCTAGAAAAGGCAAAAAGGCAGATCAGGCTGCTGCGGCTTGGGACTTGGAGACTGACAACAAAGAAATACTCTGGTCAGTGAGTGAACATCTAATGCATATTCCTTATAGCCCAACAATGCCAACTGAGAAATAACATTCAGCCAGAAACCACAATTTATATCTGTAATATTTAAAATAATGTTACGATAGTCAATGAACATCATAGACTTTGTTCCACAAAATTAGTAGAAATGTATGAAGAAGTTTTGTAGGCTAACACAAGCCACCCATTGTCCCCAGGAGAAGATATCTTGCTCTAGAAGAAAAGATATTCTAGTGACTTTAAGTGTTCAGATTGCTTATTTTAACATCTATCCAAAACTCAGTCTTGGGGAAGGCAAGAGATGTGCTAGAGATGGAAAATGGCTGTCCTGATTCTCCTGAGTAGTTTGATAACGATAAATACCTTGATGCTCTATCTTCCACACGACCCACTGAATGTTTTATTTGACCTATTTTATGTTTCATTTCCATCACTGTTTCAGTTTTCTTCAATATTTCTAGATCTTTATTACTATTTCCATATCATGAATGGACTTGTCATTTCATTTAATTTTCTGTATTCTTAGAAAATACTAAAGTCTTCTTTGAGTTCTTTTACCATATCTAAAACCATTGTTTGGAATTCCACATCTGGAATTTCATTAAGTCATTTTGGTTAGGGTCATTAATATGGTATTGGCAGTTTGAGGAGGAGGACAGTTGCCTCGGTTTGTCATGTTGTTGTTCAGAGGTGTCCAGAAACACTAAAACCAATGCAGGCTCCTGTTTTTGCTCTTGGTTGCCTGCCAGAACTTGATGGTAAGACCCTATTACTTGTCATAGGGCATAGAGAAATCTAGGTGGTACTCAACAGAAATATTCCTCCTGCTTGCTAGTCAACACCAGTCTTACCCAGTCATGATTCCTGTGAACTGCATATCAAGATATGCCCAAAGATGCATTAATGGCATGAATAGTATAAGACTGCCCAACCATTTATTGAATTGATTTGAAGCATCCTCTACAACAGGAAAGACGTGCCTATTTATAAATTTGTCCAAGAACTTATGGCTAGAAACCATGCTGGCCCCAAGAATGAACCTCCTATTATTGTGTTGTTAAATTGCACATAGTATCAAACTAACTTCTGTATTTATATCTCTCTACCAATAGATCGGTGCACCTCGTAAACATTTTCAGAGAAATTTCTTAGTGGAGTGGACAGTGGTTTACAGAGAAAGTGACAAGGCATCAAAGACAGAGAATAAAAGACTATGGAATGCCCAGAACAGATGCATCATATCCCCTCTACAAGACCTAGTGACCACTGGGAAAAGGGGGTCAGAGAGATGATATTACAACCTGAGACAACATCCTGACCTAGGGATGAAAAACATACACTTCATAAGGAAGGGCAAAGGAGATGCACTTAAGGAGACATGGGAAGAGAAAGAAGAAAGGGAAGAGAAGAGAAAACAAGACTTTTCACCAATTATACACTTGGAATTTGAGGATCAGAATGTCGATAACCTAAGTTCTTAGTTGTGTCTCCTTGAATAGACACTGGAGGCTGCAGCATCCAGGAGTTCCGATATTCAGGTGGGAGTGCCAATTGCCCAGATATTGTGGTACACACAGAAGCACACAGCTAAAAAATAAAAATTTAAAAATTTAAAAAAAGATGTCTCTAGGACAATCAAATTTTCTTCATGTAATTTCAGGAAATTACATCTATCTGCTAATGGATTCAACAATACCTTGTATGGTTCTATTTCTACAAAAACAGCTTGGAGCTAAGCAAACTTTTTAAAGGATTTTTATTCTAATATTTTCTTACTCAGAAATGATCACACTTTGGAAAAAGTAAACTTTTATATCTCCAAATTTCAAAATTTACTAGATATTTCAAAAGTCATGAAAGTCCAATAGATTCTAATATTAGTGAAATGGATTCTTCTATTCCTAATATCTTTTCTGGCAAGAAGACAAGATGAGAAGATAAAACCCACTAATCAAGAACATGTTCTTGGCCCATTTCACACACACACAAAAACAAACACTTTCTAAAAAGCTCAATCTTCAAGGATTAAAAAGAAATCTTTTGAGGTTGTTCTTTGGATTTTTATTGGTTAGTTTTGCTTGTTTGCTTTTTGAAATGTGAATGAGATTTCATATTCATCTGAAATGTCTTTCAGATTTTTGTTGTAACTATTTGAATCTTTAGAGACTACTTATTGTCCTTGCAGGGAATTCTTCCAGGAATTTAAGTAGAAATTCAGTGACATTCAAGTGTGCAAACATCAACACCTACTCTGTGTAATGCCACACCAGTGGCACAGGAGATGTTCCTTCACAAGCTGCAATCTGTGGAGTTGGGAAACATACTCAACAACTGCTATAAGCCACAGCAGGAAACAAGGAACCACCTGAGATGCTTCCTATGAGGCAGGATAACCATATTGGTTTTATGAAAACCAATGTGAAAAATGTTTAAAGAGAGGGATTTGCAAGGGGTGGTAGGGAGATAACACAGCATAACACCAATCAGAAGACACATAGATGATAGATAACAGATGATATAGCTATAGATATGGATAGATATAGATATATGCACATGAAATAACAGACATGAGTCAGCAGGATGGTTCAGTAAGTGAAAGTGCTTGCCACTCAATAATGTTCAGTCCCTGGAAGTGATGTACAGGTGGAAGGAGAGAAAGGTCAGAGACATGGCTCTGTCTGTGGTCAAGAGTGCTACGTGCTCTTGCAGAGGACCCCCTAGCAAGTTCAGTTCCCAGTATCCTTGATGAGTGTTTCAGAACTGCCTGTTGCTACAGCTCCCAGGGATCTAATGCCCTCTTCTGACCTCCACTATCACTGTGCCCATGTGCACAAACCCACATACAGACGTTCATGCATATACATATTTAAAAATTAGAAATACAGAACCTCTGGGGTCCCTGGAAGAGATTGAATCTGGGGTGGGAAGCATGTCCCAAATGAATAGGTATGAACTAGGAGAAGCTGAGGGGGACTGTGAAAGCAGAAATACAAGCATCATGAACATCATGTAAACAGACATGTTTAAAGGCAAGATTTCTGTTGCTGGCTCCTAAAGCCTTTGTTTGGTTTTCTTTAACATAACTCCTAGAATTGGCCAAACAGTAAGATATAGTCAGTTTGGGGATTGACTTTGGATGAAAAATGGTCAACATTTGCTCATAAGTTGGAGGCTGGATATGGGAAAATAAGGACAAATAATCTTAACTCTAAACCTTAAAGGCTTAAGGACTGAACAGGGAGGAAAAGGTATTTAGTGATAGGGTTTTTCTTTAACCTTTGCTAGTAACAATTCATCTCCAACTCAGCAGCTTGACGGTGACTTGTTTTTCACAAGAGTGCATAGCCCTACTATGTTAATCTAGATGGTCCATGCGTTCTCCTTTAGAACACCTAAGTCAGCTGACAGACGGTGAGGGGTGGAATAGTATAAAGCAGTCTTCTCTGCATGAATGATGGGTGACAGACTACAGGGTGAAACATCCTGGTCGTCCTCCAAGCTGTGCCAAGCTGTCTGATCTGGTTCTATGAGGTCTGCATCAGAACTCTGTGGGAAACTTATCCATTCATTCATATCTGTATACAATTGAGCATTGTGGAATAGAATATTACTTTAACTATGCAAAGATGTGTTACACTTGTTTCTGTTGTGGAATATTACTTTAACTATGTAAAGGTGTGTTACATTTGTTTATGCCGCATTTGTTTAATGATGTAAAGATATGTTGTTTTGCCTTCCTAAGGCACCTGATTGATCTCATAAAAAGCTGAATGGACAAGAGCTACTCAGTAGAGGAATAGATTGCCTGGCAGGCAGAGAGCAGAAGCAGAAAGGAGAAATCTAGGCTGGGAAAGAGGAGAGAAAATGAGGGAGAAAGAGAGGGAGACACCAAGGGCCAGTCATCCAGACATCCAGACACGAAGTAGGACATACAGAATGAAAAAAAAAAAAAGGTAAAAGGCCATAAGGCAAAATGTAGATGAAGAGAAACAGGTTAAAATAAGTTATAGGAGCTAGTTGGTACAAGCACAAGACTGAGCATTCATAACTGATAATAAGACTCCACGTCATTATTTGGGGGTTAGTGACCCAAAAGAATGCCTGCTACAATTGAATCTATTTGAGTGAATATATATATCAAAATAGACAAATCAAAATAGTCTTTTCTAGGAATAGGAACATAAACTCTGCCCGTCAGAAGAGCCATTGGTTTCTTTTTTCTGATTCTGGAGGAAGCCAATTTTATTTTATTTGAACACTTATTAAAATATTTCTAAAAATAAATATAACTGTCCCTTTGATGACTATTTTTTTCTTAACATTACTAAACGAACTTCAATTAGCAAAAATAGACAATGTGAAATTTGCCATTCTGTTTTAGCTATACAGTTCTACAGTAGTAAATCCATTCACTGTGTGTGAGGCTTCCACCACACCTACCCACAGAATGTTTAGCATCTTGCAAAAACTCAGGGTCTAATCCAGGCATGGCAGTTCACTTCTATAATCCTGGAACTTGGCAGGCTGAGATCAGAGAATTGTTGTGAGTTCAAGGCTAGCCTGGGCTTCATAATGAAAACCTATCTTAAAAAATAAATGACATAAGCTGGGTGATGGTGGTGCACACCTTTAATCCCAGCACTCAGGAGGCAGAGGCAAATGGATCTCTGTGAGTTCGAGGTCAGCCTGGTCTGCAAAGTGAGTTCCAGGACACAGAGAGCATCTGCCTCTCTGTGGCTGTTTCACTCAGCACAATGCCCTGAATGTCTGACCAATGATGCAGGATGTATCAGAACTTTCTTTCTTAAGGCTAAATAATGAAAATAAAGTAATAAATTATATCATGCGGGCTAATTAATATTATATAATAAAGAAGGACTATTAAAAGTCTAAGCTCTTGACTAAGGAAAGTAAACTGGAGGCTGGAGAGATGGCTCAGAGGATAAGAGCACTGGCTATTCTTCCAAAGGACCTTGGCTCAGTTCCCAGCACCAATGTGACAGCTCACACTTCCTGTTACTCCATTTTCAGAGGACATGATGCCCTCTTCTGCCTCCCAAAGCACTGCACACACATGGTGCATACACATGAAGACAAAACATTTATGTACATAAAATAAAAATAAATTAATCTTTTAAAAAAGAAAGTGCATTGAGTTAAGATTATAATCTCCAATAGTATAACATAGAATCCAACTATTTTACGGGAAAGAAATATTTACAAGTGGATCCTTTGACTTGATTGCAAAACATGTAAAAGATACCTTTAAATTTCCCTGTTCACTTTCTAGATGCCACTACTTTGCACTGTATTTAATAAATATTTTATATAGCAAAAGCCATTCTACTCAACCAAGTGAAACAAGTAGTCTAGCTTAAATATACACTTGATATTCATATCAATTTAGGTGATAGTCTGTTAATGGATTCTTAAACTGCATGTAATTACCCATGTAAAAAAACTTTTAAAACATATTGCTGAATTTCCCTTTTTCTACCTCCCTTAGAAATCAAGCATTAAGAAAACTGACTAGCATCAATGTTGATTTATCTACAACATGACATCTTTGATAGGCAACAGCCAAACTAATAAGAGGAAATTAAATGTGGCTGTTGTTTACAGGGGGTTGGTAACTGATCGTTGCCAGGGAATCCTATCTGGGAGGTATTAAATATATTTTTCTTGATATTAGGTTAACAGAATATGGGTGGGGAAAATAAGATTTAAAACTAAAAGCAAATTTAACTAACTCATGTATTGTATCAAGGTTGGAAGACATCTTGAGAGTTTAGACATGAAAACTGTGCCTGGGACAGTGCTGGATAGCTGGATGACTGTGGAGAAGATAGCTCTGTGTTGTACTATGTAAACAGTGCATTCCAGGGATCCAAACCGCACAGTTTCCCATATGCAAGGTCCAACTTTACTGACATGTATACCAAGTCAGTCCACGAACAACGGTTTCACAGATGGAAAGTCTTAAAGAACAAGCTTGGAAGTCTTTCCTTCATTTGGTTCCTCTTCATCTCCCTTATTCTCTCCTCCCATGCCTATTGTGTGTGTTTGTTGGGGATTTCTGGATTTACCAACTCTGCTATTGTGCTGTATTCTTCCATACTTTTATAACTACATTGTCAACAGAATGTGGCATCCTACCCTTGCAATTCTAGCACTTGAGAGGTGGAGGCAGAAAAATTGGGAGTCTAAGGCCATCTCCTGTCACAAACTGAGTTCAAACCTGACCTATGCTATGTGAAACACTGTCACAAAAGGGGGAGGGGTACCCACCTTCTGTGTGTTCCCTTGATCTCCTGAGTTGATTAGTCCCTTTTCTATGGCGTCCCTACTTCCTCTCCCATCCTCCTTCCCCACATACTCCTTCTTCCTCTCTGTTTCTCTGCTCTGCTCTTTTCTTCCTTCTCTTTCTCCTCTCTTCTTTCATATTCTCTTTCTGCTCATCTCTTCTTCCTCCCTCTTTTCCTCCACTTTCTTCTCTTTCCACTTCCCTCTCCCCCTTTCCCTTCTCCACTCCCTCCCTCTTCTTCCTCCGCTCTTCTTTCTTCTTGACTTCACCTTCCTGCTCCTGCTCTTCCTCCTCCTTCCCCCCTCCCCTCTGGTTCAATGACCCTCCTTACTATTCACTCTTTCTCAGAGTTTTTGCATCACTACTCTTCCCAAAGCTCCCGACTTCTCTTCTGGGGTCCTCTCCTTCAGGAAGTGCTATGGCTCGCTCTGGAAAAGACCAACTATGAAATGTCTCTGCAAAAGGATCATCTCTCCAGCTCATGAGACACTCTCTCACTCTTTTCCCAGCAAACTGTCCCATTTATAGAACAAACTATAGTAGCATGGATGACAAAAGTTCCAGGGTTTTGACATTGTCTTAAACAGCGCTTTAGTGACTCATAGCCTAAGTTAGATAATTGAGACTGTCGGAGAGATTTTAACGTTGACCCCAAGCTTCTTTCCCACCCTGCCACTGCCACACTGATGACTTAAAATGTTCCAAAAAGGCAAGAGAATAGAAAAACAAAAACAAGAGCCAAGGAGCCACATATTTCCAAATGAGCAAATATTGCACATATTTGAGAAAACTTGTATTGGGTTAGTTTACAAATGTTTGAGTCCTGTGACGATCTCCAGAGGAGGAATGGAGATAACCTCTGACCATAAGAATGCAACGCTCTGTCCATGACGTCCCTGCACTTAGTACACCCTTTAAAGATTAACACCTTCCTCTCTGGGCTAATTTTACTGAGGAACAGCCGTGTATGTATTTACCCATGATTGAAACAGAAGTTGTAAACATTCCATATCAGCACTCCAAATTTGAATGCTAAACACAGGAATCTTAATTCTAAAGAAGTAAGACAAGTTTCATATTTTTGCTCATTTTAAAAGTTGTTCCTGTGATAAAGGAATGCGCTTGCTTGTTTGTGTGCATTTGGCTGGAAAGTCTACTGTAGAAACCTCGTGGTAACTAATAACACACTCATCGACAAATTACTAAGACTTTAGCTATTCCCACTCGGCCCATTAAGAGGTTCGCCTTGGCTGTGGGACCTGGGTGTCAACAGATGTCTGCCTCCCTCTGCTTTCCAGTCTCCTCACTATTTTCTTAAAATAGTCCGTTCAGTGACGCCAACAGGAGTACTGAGTGCTTTTAGAAAACAACTCCACTTAGTTGTCAGGACGTTCTTATCAAGGAGGCATTATTATCCCCTATCCAAAGAGAGCTAAGGATTCATCCAAATTCTTATCCTGAACAGGAAATTGAGCCAGGATTTGAGGCCCATCATGACTCTTTCAAAATTTGAACCCTGGAATGCCCAATGATGGCGTATGAGGGCAAAAGCAATCAGTGTTCTTAAATCAATAGTTCAAGGAAGGAAATGATACTGCTGCTTTGTTAAATTAGCTTGTTTGTCAAATTGGAGATATTTGCCTTCTAAGCATTTTTTTATACTCACAGATTAGTGCTGCTCTCAGTCCTGGTTGGAGAAGCTTCTTTTGGCAGTTGGTAATCATCCACGCTGAGACTTATACTTGATCAAAATGCAAAGATTAAAAGACTGTTTCATTCTTGGCCTTAAACGAGTCACCTGTATCAAGCCCCCCACCCACCCAAGTTCAGGGAACACTCAGGAAGAGAGAACAGGAATAACGTAGGAGCCTGGGGATGGGGAGGAGTGTTGCGACATGCTTTCTTCTAGATGTGGCAAGTCCGTTGTACTTGTGAATACACAATGGGATAGTTACCTGTTCAGGACCAGTCAGCCTCCTAGCACTGGTGGGGCGGTGGGCTCATGAGGCTCCACTCCTAGCTGAAGACCTATTGCTAATTGGTGGACTCTGGGTGAGGGTGGCCACTGTAAATCATCCATGTGCTGAAGAATGGCCCCACACCACTGCATACGTAGGTAGCACTAACTGGCTAACTCGTCTCACTGTGTGATGGGAGGGTAAGGAGACATGAAGATAGGAGGGGTATGGATTGGGAGGGATAGGAGGAGTGGAAAGAGGGAGTTGGATGTTGATATGATCAAGGGATGTTGCTGTCTGTCATCCAAGCCAATAAATGTGTGAGGGGGTCGGTCGATCTTATTTATATACTATGTATTTTGTACTGAACTGTTGATTAAAACCATTGGTTGAAACAGTAATGGCAAAGCCAAAGTTAATGGAAATATAAAAATATTAATAACTCTTCAAAAGGAAAAAAACAGATTCATTTGTTTGTGATACAAAGAAGCATCTAGAGAGGCCTAGTTGTTTAAATAAAAGAGAAAAATAAGGAAATTCTGGGAGAAGCATTTACAGTAAGCAAGTCCACATGAAGCCCATATAAAATCGTATCTGCTACGAGATATAAACTCCTTTAGTGATCCAAGTTTTCACTAATACTAAAAACATCCCAACAGTCTTAAGGTCATCAGACCATGTGTAGGCTCTGGTGGAAGCTAATCCGGAGCTGAAACAGACTCCAGCCAGGAAGGAAAAGAAACTACCCAGATGAAGATGTTGGAAAAAAAAAAACAACGTTGGGTAAAAAAGGTAGAGCATCCCACTTTGCTCTCCAGGGCAGTATTGTGCAGAAACATACACACACACACAAAGAATAATAAACGGTTCAAGCTATAGCAAGCAGTAGTCTCAGAGGAAATGTGGAAAATCTGGCAGCCCTTGCCTGTAAGTGTCCTACTGAGGTGTCACGAGACCTTACACCCTCATCAACATTTATCTAGTATATTCTAGAAGTTGCATGGACCCCTAATCCAAGGCAGTCTGTGAGGTGAACTGGAAGCCAGGTCATCGATGTTATCTGTTTTGCTGTATTGAGGGCTATGGACAGAGCCAGGGACCCTGGAAAGACTGAAGAGAACTGCTTCATACATTTAACCAAAGACTTTTACAGTTGCAATACAAGGTGATTCAGCCTAGAGTTTCTGAAACTTGGACTTAAGTTTTATTTTTTTTTCTTTTGTACTCTTGTTTGACTCCACAGTAGGTGACATTGGAAAACCACAGACTAGGAACACATTAGAGAATGATCATAAGGATTAGATTTCTTTCATGTGTATTTCTTCTACTTAACCTATTTCCCACTGCCATTTAACACATACAGTAAAAGTCTGATTATTTAGAGAGGCAAAACACTTTTTACATATAGACAAAACACTCATATATATAAAATTTACAAAGGAAACTGAATTTTTAATACAAACAACTCTTTAACTAGATTATAGCAGGTATACAACTGTGTATTTGCTACACACACACACACTACTTTATAATCCACCTCCAGTATTTTCACTTCTCACTTCATCAGAATTTTTTTGCTTCTTTTTTCCCAACTCCAGTATAATGATGTCTTTTTCCATGTGTCCAAATCTGGGCATTTGAATTCAATATTGCCTTGTGTCAACCACAGTTAAAATTTTCATAAGATACTTAAATTTTTATGAGAAGAAAGTAGAGAATGGTTACTCTTAGCCAAAGACCTGCCATTTGCTCTCTTTGATCACAGAGTTCCAGGAAAAAGGAGCCAGACAGCAAGCAGGTGTTCCAAGGTGAGGTACAAGCCACGCAATCCCCACTGAGCATGCACAACCACTGTGCTGGGCATCTGTGCCTTGAGTTGTGCTTTTCACATTCTTAGGAACAGAAGACAAACAGAGATGACTTTAAAGCTATTAAATAGTAATGGGATCCTTTTCAAACTGCTTTATAAAATTACATGTTAATTAATTTTTGCTAAAATGGTTTTTTTTTTTTTTATTGAGAAAAAGAAAAGAAAAAAAAGTTTCCGCCTCCTCCCGGCCTCCCATTTCCCTCCCCCTCGTCCCACCCTTCTCCCCCTCCCCCCGCTCCTCTCCCCCTCCCTCTCCAGTCCAAAGAGCAGTCAGGGTTCCCTGTCCTGTGGAAAGTCCAAGGCCCTCCCCCCTCTGTCCATGTCTAGGAAGGTGAACATCCAAGGTGGCTAGGCTCCCACAAAGCCCAAACTTGAAGTAGGATCAAAACCCCGGGCCATTGTCCCCGGCTTCTCATCAGCCCCCATTGTTCGCCATGTTCAGAGAGTCTGGTTTTATCCCATGCTTCTTCTGTCACAGTCCAGCTGGCCTTGGTGAGCTCCCAATAGATCAGTCACACTGTCTCAGTGGTTGGGTGCACCCCTTGTGGTCGTGACTTCCTTGCTCATGTTCTCCCTCCTTCCGCTCCTCATTGGGAACTTGGGAGCTCAGTCCGGTGCTCCAGTGTGGGTCTCTGTGACTATCTCCATCCATCACCAGCTGAAGGTTCTATGGTGATATGCAAGATATTCGTCAGCATTGCTGTAGGATAGGGTCATTTCAGGTTCCCTATCCTCAGCTGCCCAAGGAACTAACTGGGGACCTCGCCTTGGGCTCCTGGGAGCCACTCTAGGTTCAAGTCTCTTGCCAACCCTAAGGTAGCTCCCTTAACTAAGAATTGAGCTTCCGTGCTCCCCTATCTAACCTTCCTTTATCCCAATCATCCTGTTTCCCCAAGTTTCCCTCATCCTCCCCTTCTCACTTTTCTCTCCCCATCCCCCGATACTCCCATCCCACCCCACCCCCAAGGTCCCAAATTTTCTCCCCTCAATTTTGTCTACTTCCCGTATCCAATTCTTCACAGATCTTGAAAGGACAATAATCAACTTTATATGGAAAAACAAAAAACCCAGGATAGCCAGAACAATCCTATACAATAAAGGATCTTCTGGTGGCATTACCATCCCCGACTTCAAACTCTATTACAGAGTTACAGTAATGAAAACAGTGTGGTACTGGCATAAAAACAGAGAAGTCGATCAATGGAATCGAATAGAAGACCCAAATTTTAACCCACAAACCTATGATCACCTCATTTTCGATAAAGGAGCTAAAAGTATACAATGGAGGAAAGAAAGCATCTTCAACAAATGGTGCTGGCACAACTGGATATCAACCTGTAGAAGAATGAAAATAGACCCATATCTATCACCTTGCACAAAACTCAAGTCCAAATGGATCAAGGACCTCAATATTAGTCCGAGCACGCTAAAATGGTTTTTAAAGCATAACAACTGTTAACATTGTTTGCAATGGTGGAGATCAAGTCCAGAACTCTGGGTGTGATCAGCCAAGGTTTCCCTCAGAGCCACCTTCCCCAATCTTAAAATCACCTTAGATTCTCTCCTAACACCCACGTTGGAAGGCTCACAGTCAACCACTTGGAAGTCCAGCTCCCAGGAAATCCAGCAACCCTGGCCTCTGCAGACACTTGTGTGCATGTGTACATACCTACACACAAGTCTACAAAATTAAAAATAATATAAAAATAAGCCTTTAAAAATCAATGCTAAATGCAGAAAAACTGAACCACGCAATGAAATGCATGTTTTGGTGTAGTTAAAATCACACATGTTGTAGGATTCATAGAACCACGTGTCTGACCTTATCAGAAAGCCACAGTTATTGTTGGCTTTATGTTGATTGAAAATATAAACTAATAAAACTTTTATTTCCTATCAAGCACCTTCAAAGTAATTAAGGCTATATAACCGGCGAGATTAGAAAGAGCTTTTAAATTTTTATTTCATAAAGTATTTAATATTCACTAGTTACCTTTTAAGACTGCAGAAGTTTTATCTTTGTTGTTTAGTACAATTTACAAAACTTGTGTTATAGATTCATCACACAATTTTGACTTGAATTTTTAAAATGATCTGTGCTTAACCTGGCCTAATGACACTAATCTAAAATCCCAGCTCTAGACAAGAGTTAAAGCGCTAAAGGCCATCCTGGGTTGCATCCTCAGTAACACGTTCATGGCCAGCCTGAGCTACGTGAAACACTGTCTCAAACGTGAAGAGCAACAGCAACAAAAGGCGACCTTTGCTTGGAAGCGTCTCTTTAACGATATCTTGAAGTGTGACTAAACAGAATAAAACAGATCCTGTGACCGTACTTTAACACCAGGGTAGGCCTCACTGATGTCAAAGCTTATCGCCACCCACCTGGAGAGATAATGTCTTTCCCAAGGCACTAGGGCAATAAAGATTTGCCTCAGCCACGCTGTGGAGCCTGTAAATCCTCTCTGAGAAAAGCAGTTTCCTCCTGTGCCGCCTGTGGAGCTGCGAGTAGGAGCAAGGCAAGAGTCCTAGGCAGGGGACAAACTCAGGGTTTAATGTCCTCAGCCACTGCTGTGAGCTCTGGGCAGTGCTGAGGCAAGAGCCTCAAGCTTTTTCTAGAAGATGGTACACTGAATTTGTTCAAAGGTGGATGACCCGACTGAGGCAGAGCAGAAGAGACAGGTTATGAGGTGAGCTAGGAGATTGGTGAGACTGCAGTCCAAGGTTCCAGGGACACCTGGCCCACTAAAAACGACATGGGGGTCTTAAATTTTCGCAGATCGAGATAGGAATTCTTACTCCTCCGTGCGCTCACCATTAGCGGGACTTTAAACAAGTTGCCCTCTTCATGTGTAGATAAGGGACCTAACCTGTGTATTGGTTCCCTTGTCTGTAAAATGAGACAGCGCCTCCTAGGGTTCCCAGGGATTAACTGCACTCACTAAATCCTTAGAGAAGCCCACCGGATGGATGATGGGCCCCGAGTAAAATGTTGGCGCTCTGAACGTGGTTTTGCCTCCTTGAGCTCTGGTTCCTTCATCTGGGAAATGGGGGAAACAACACACTTGTGGGGCTGTTTTCATATACACATCTGTTATATATGCATGTGTGTGTGTGTTAATTATGTGAATGCATGTGTTGTCTGTGTGCGGTGATGTGGGTGCAGGTGTGCACTGAGAACAGAAGTGTCAGAACCACCTAAAACTGGAAGTATAGGCAGCCATGTTTCATCCAACATGAATTCTGGAAGCCAGACTTGGCTCCTCTGCCAGAGCAGTATACACTCTTAACCAATGAACCATCTCCCCAACCACCGAAACACTCCAGGACACAGGAAATTCTTGTCATTGTGAAGGTTGTGGCTTTTGTTATTTCTACGTATACATCATTTAGGGTCTGGCTATCACATCACACTCTCACATATTACCTGAAAACAGCGCACTGGATTCTCTCTACATACAGAATGGCAACATACATACGGGAAAGGCCTGGAATTTAACCCTTTCCTTGCCTAAGCAACAGAAGACACTCTTCCCAGACAAAAGAAGTAACCACTGACATGAATTTAGGTTAAAGATGTCCCTCACCCAGGCGACCACATAAGATGATCAAATTCCTGAGTCAGGACACATGAGTTACCCAGCTGTGAGACTTCATTTCATAAGCCCAGAATGCTTTGCCTTAGGTGTAGTGAGGACAATCAAAACAATGGTTCAGGGCATGAAATATCAAGATAGACCCTTTTCTCATGCAAATAAGAATAAAAATCAGCACCGGATAACAAATAAAGATCCTTAAAACTAGGCAAGAGGGGTTGGAGAGATGACTCAGCAGTTAAGAGAGCACAAGGTGCTTATAGAAGATCTGAGTTTGGTTCCCAGCATCCACTTCTGGTGGCTCACTGGCTTGTAGTGCCACTCCTGGTGATCTGGTGTCCTCTTCATCAAGCACTGCATATGTCCCCCAAAACATAAACACATAATTTAAAAACAATAAAAAATAAAGCTTTTAAAAACTGTATTAGAAAATTGAGCAACTCAGTCCCTGAGGTATATTAGCTATGCTGTTTCAGACCAAAGGAAAGCAATGTCACCAGTGATCACAGTACTGATGTCCTTGCCATCGGGGCAATTAATTCAGAAGCTTCCCTCACCTCTGTATTTCATCCCACACACATTACACAAGTTACATTCAGAAGGCTGGCTGCTTGGATACCGTTTCCACCCGCTCATCCAGGGCTTTCCTTCACATTCTTTTTCTGTAAAAGAAATTCCCACCGTTGCTCTAAATTAGTGGACACGTTTGATTTTACATAAAAAAGAACATTTCTTCTATCTCACCTTCAGCCAAGGCAGCCACTGCTTCCAGCACCCTCTCAGAGCTGGCTCCAGCATCAAGAGAAAAGCCCGCAGTGATGCACTGGGGGGGGCAGAGAGCTCATCACAGGCTCTGCCACAGAGCCCTTGCCAGCAGCCTCAAACTGCCATGTGGAGGTCAGGAGAGATGAGAGATCAAAGGCCCCAGGTCCTTGCTGCCAAATCAGAGTCCTTGCAAGGATGCACATGGCACCACAGGACATGAATAATACAGAGAAACTGTTCCGACATTTCACCCCAGGCCCGCCCTCCCTTCTCCCAAGCCCCAACACATTCTTCCTCCGGGTATTGCTTTCCCAGCTCTGCCCCTGAGAACAACTGGTCACATGGCACCACAGCAAAATGCCATGCCATAAACAAGAAGAGATAACAGAAGACGGCTGCTTTAGGAAACTGCATGTGGAGGGAGAGACTATGGACTACAGCAACCCGGGACCTGTGTGAGATGCTCAAATGAGAGATCGTGTGGCATATCTAGAGCATCTAGGAAATACTCCAAGAAAGGGAGATTCATAAATAACCTTTTTGTCAATTGGGCTGATAGTTTCCAAACTTTGATAACCATCACAGTCAATTGGGAGGCTTATAAAATAGAGGTTTCTAGGCCACCCTTTAATCTACTGAGTCAGAAACACTCAGCAAAGTCAGTAACTAACAAACTGGGTTTTTACCTGGAGGTGATAGTCATACAAGTGTATATACCAGTGAATGATTTCATTTGAGGGGATAGGTAGGATCCCATAGACATGTATATTAGTTAGGAAGCAGATGTTTTTCTTTTGGCTTTTGTGACTATGGTGACAGCCAGTGAAATTTCTTTTCTTTGGTCCATGTACTGAATCACTTAATTTTCTAATGATAGTTTCTTAAAGATTTATTTTTTATTACTGTTTAAGTGTGTGTGTTGTGTGTGTGTGTACACACATGCACACCTGCATGCATATGCGCGAATGCATGCTCAGATGTTCAGAGAAGCCAGATTCCTTAGAGCCAGAGTTCTAGAAAAGTTGTGAACCACTAGGTCCTGTGCAAGAGCAGTATGTGCTCTTAACTGCTGAGCCATCTCTCCAGTCTCTGTAACATTGTATGTGTACATGGTATATTTGCAAGTTCATGAAAGTGTACACACATGTGCACACAGGTAAAGTCTGGAAGTCAATATTTGTTGCTTTCTCCTATCATTTTCTCCATTGTTGTCAGGGTCTCTCACTGACCCTGAAGGTCACTGATTCAGCTCCAGGGATCCACTTGCCTCCACCTCCTACCTGCAGAAGATCAGCAAGTCTGAGAACGAGATGCAGAGCCAGCAAGAACAAACACAGACTTTTCTCTGGATAAAAGCTTCTTCTTCTTTTTATTATTCTTTCTGTTGCTTGTTCTACTCTATTCTTTTTCTGTTCTGTTCTCCTACCCTGATATTTCCCTTATTCAATTTCCTGATGTCTACCTCCTCTCCACTTCCTGATGACTTCCCCCTCTCCACTTCCTGATGACTTCCTCCTCTCCACTTCCTGATGACTTCCCTCTCTCCACTTCCTGTTGACTACCTCCATATCCTGTTGACTTCCTCATCTCCACTTCCTGTTGACTTCCTCCTCTCCACTTCCTGATGACTTCCTTCCTCTTTCCTTCTAAATCTTTCCTGGTGTTTTCCTTCCACATGTCTTTATTTTCTCCCTTGCAGCTTATATGCCTCAGCAAAATCTTTCAAACAGTATAAAAATTACAATGTGGCTACATTCTATTTTTAAGGGGATTATTTACAATGAATACAATAAAAAATCATGCTTTCCATATCCCTTACATGATTAAACATTTTACAAATTACAGGTAAAAAACAAATTATCCCCAAGAACCCACATGCAGTTAAAATATTTATCTTCTATACTTCTCACAGATCAGGAGTCTTTCAGCCATAGCCATTTACATAGGCAGTAGTCGTTATAATTGCCAAAGAAACGGGTTACCAGTTTTACTTTTCATACTTTAGAGTCCAGTTCAGTTGTCTTAACGAACCATCTAATTCTTTATTTTCCATTTACGTGAAGTCAAGTGTTTAAAGCTTTGTGTTAGCTATGATGCACACCAAAACCCATAAACACATTTCCCAGTATCAGAAAGAATTTGAGCTAACTCCTAGGACTCAATTGTTTCCTTTAATCATTAACCTAAACCACAGTCTATACAGCTTCTCAAGAGAAACTCATAAATCCTGGCTGTGTGACACTCCCTTAGTCCTATTTTCTATGCTCTGCAGCCCTTGCTTTATCAGGCACACTATCAGGAGACAGCACTATAGCTACCTTTACCTATACTAACTTTTCCACTAAACTGACATCTACCATAATCCCTTACTACATTTGTTAAAAACCCTTAATCATCAAAATTCTATTTAAACTAATACTATTATTTATAAAAATCATTACTTCAATTAAGCAGTACAGCTTAAGAGGAAATCATCTTCATAATAATCCACAGGTTCAAATGCCTGTAGGATGGGATATTTCCATGAGATATTCACACTACATTAAAGACAGTGGGGATTTCTCCACACCCATTCTCACCATGCCAGGTAGCAAGGAAAAATGACAATGGCAAACATGTACAGGCACAGCAGTGGCAAGAGACATTCTGGAGCTGAAGCCCTTGGGACCTTGCCTGGCTGAGATTCACCCATCGGTGCCTTGAATTCTGGTGGGTGGAATTCTTGACGTCAGTTGCCACCCGCTGCTCCTCTGATATGGCCACGGGTGCCCATCACAGGGATTCGAGCCACATGACACTATGTTCAGCTTTTTGTGGGGCTGTCCTAGGGCTTGAAATCTCGTCCTCGGGGTTGGGAGATGAACACTTTACCAACTGAACTTTCTTCCCAGCCTTTCTGTATGTTGTTCTACAGGTAGGTTTCCACTAACTTTTACAATTTCCATTCAAAAATTAAAGAGAAATCAGAGAAGAAAATAATTATATAATTCGCCAGAAGAACCATTCTCAAGAGAGTGGTTCTGCTGGAATCTATCCTGCAGTTTTAGGTGGGAAGAACCTCAATAAGGCATGAAGGAAAACAAGGAAAGATTTTAAAGGCTGAGTTCTCATTTGAGATGGCCTCAAACACAAGGGCAAAGGCAGAGACACAAAACACTCTGAGACTGAGTAGGGGTGAGCAGCTTCTTAGCAACAGAAGATTAACCTGAGGCTGGAAATTCTGGCCAGAGCTCAGATGAAAGACAAGCGAATGCATGGCAGTGCATGTGCCCTAACTCCTTACCAAAGGAGATCAGCAAACTAAGACATGGAGCCATTCTGTGATGCTCTGCAACACAGAAACACATTCGGGAAACATTCCTTGCAGAGCTTTGCCTGCAGATGAAAGAGGCAAAGGATGCTGGAGATATTTATAAAATTTCATTGCGCTTTGAACAGGGGGAAATTGGGCATGGTGAGGCCACCCCTGTAATCTCACGTGGGCACAGTGGGGTACCCTAGCAATCTCAGTTGGGGTATCCCTGTCGTCTCAGCTAGGTGCGGTGGGCAACCTGAAATTATCAGCTATTATTATGTCAAGAAGTGACCAAGATGCATACCATCTTCTTTAAAAACTCAATACTAAAATGTGTCCCATTTTTATATTGCTGTCCCAACCCTAGTAATATTCCTTCGTGGGTGCACATTTCTCCTCCTGTGCTTTTTTGAAAAACTCATGGTGACCTACAATTCAGTTACTGATCATTAAACAAAAAACAAGTGGAAGAAAATGCGAGAATGAGTCTTTATAATACACAAATCATGTGACAACCACTGACAGCTGGAACCTACTTGTTTGCCCTCTATGCAATCTGTATCCAGTCACTCAGACAACTCCAAATGATATCTCTCCATCTACGGATATTTAAATACATTACAGACTAAAACAAGACTTCACTGTCCCCTCCCCCAGAAGCACAGACAACAGGTTTCAGGGAAACTTGGGGTGGGGGTGACAATTGCCTTGGCTTCTGTAAATAGAGTGGGATTTTTTTGTCCATATTCACATGTAATGTGCTTATTGTTTTTAAGTAAATGTGAATTCATATTCAAAAATTCCTATGTTATTTTTTAATATTTAATATTGAATATCAGCAAGTATGATGCATAGGAACATGAGCTCCCTGGCGAAAGTGGGTAATTATTAAGGCTATCTTACCTCCTACAAAGTTAACTGGGCTAGGCTGTGTGTATATGTGTATGTGTGTGTGTGTGTGTGTGTGTGCTTCTGTGTGTATACATGTGACACACCTTGGTGTCATGGGGTTGCCTGGGTGTACATGTATGTGAAGGCAGATGTGGAGACTAATCGTAACACCCTGTCCACAGTGTTTCCTGGCATGTATGCCCTCCTCTGATACTCTTATTCCATCAGCAGCATTTGGAAGAAGCAGGATGTGAAGTGTAAAGAAGGGTAGGGTATTCAACGAGCAACATATGAACAATGGGGTCAGAAGAGTAGATGGATGATGCATCATCCAGAAAAGGAATCTTCCTATTGGCTGGAAAAGTTAAGAAAGGGAGGTATGGCGGTACTAAAACCCGTGCCGGTAAACAATCAAATAACCACAGCTCTTCTTATTTGATCTCAAGCAGCCATCCTTCTCAATATGTGCTCTCTTATGTTCAGGTCTGGTCGAACTCTGGAGTGTCCTGAGGGATAAAGACAAAATTCAAAGGTAGTCCTGTGCAAACTGAGAAAGCACCGTAGCTGTGAACTCAAAACTCCTTTTCAGGACTTTCTAATATTAGAATGATTGTCCCTTAATACTGGGTGCTTCCTTTGTCTTCTAATGTTTTAATTTATCCTGGTTTTTTTTTCTAGTTTAGGGTTTTAGTCCAGCGTCATTAGTCTATTTCACTTTCTAACAAAATATCTTAGTTTGCATAATACGAGTGGCAAACCTTACAGTTTTGGAGGTTGAGAATCCAAGATTAAAACACCAACAGAAACTCAAGGTCATCCTTAGCTCCTACAGAATTCAAGGTCCAGCCTGCACTGCATGAGAGCTTGCCAAAATCTTCAAAAAGATGCCAATAGTGTGGGTGTTTGGAGAGGGCTTCCTCATTCATAAACGACACCCTCTATGTGCCTTCCATGATGAAAAGGAAAAATACACACCCTCAGGCTGTCTTGATAGGAGCATCAGTAACCACTACTCGGTCAAGAGGCTGGTTACTGGACTATCTTAGGGTTGTTCTATCCCCAACACTATCACACTGGGCATCTCCTTCTAACATATGCAATTTGAGGAACAATCCAGTTAGCTTGAAATTCTGGCATATGCCAAGCTTACACTTAGTGCCGTGTTTGATCTGCAATTCTATTTAGTGGCACATCCATGAATTTTTTTTTTTTAGTTTTTTGAGACAGGGTTTCTCTGTAGCTTTTGGTGCCTGTCCTGGAACTAGCTCTTGTAGACCAGGCTGGCCTTGAACTCCCAGAGATCCGCCTGCCTCTGCCTCCCGAGTGCTGGGATTAAAGGCGTGCGCCACCACTGCCCGGCTCATCCATGAAATTTTTAAAGACATAATTTCTGCTGTATCACATAGGAAACAAATGATAGAGACTCGGGAGAACTATCCCCAATGACACACTTCATAAATATCTCCAGAATACCTCAGCGGCAGATCTTCTCGGGATGTGGTGTGGCACCGTGAGAAAAAAAGCCAGGAAGATGGCACTTCCCAGTTTGCCCTTGTAGTTTGTTGACTTGGGGATTACATCATAAATTAGAACTGCCTCTGGTATAGCTTCCCTCTTAACTGCACATGTAACTATTAAGCCAATTACTGAGTAGCCATTTGCACTGAAATGTCACAAGCAACCCTGGAGAGTTGACCAGGAGCATTTGTCTGACCATGCCTGACAGGGACTGCAGCGGGGATCTCTTTGTTTATGAATCTTGGCACTGAACTGGCAGAGGAACCGAGCTGAGATCTGTGCAAGAGAACTCATAAAGCTCCTGAGGCTAGTGTCAGTTGGCTTCAGCCTGGAAAATAATAAAAAGAAGCCTTTTTAAAATCTACATCACTATCTGAATAATCAGAGGCTAACTGGCTCCAATCTCTTCCCCTCCATAAAATTTGATTAATAATAATATTTATTAAAAAAGTGTAATCTATTTTCAATTTAAAGTAATAAAAAGAGCGACTAAAATGTAATTTGTTTAAGTTGCTGTGGGGTTTTTCAGTCTGTGAATAGACATTATTTGAAATAAAGAATCTCACTGTGAAACCAGAGTTCGTCTGTCTCTACTATACAATGGTACCAAGGAGACAAAATTTAAAACAGCTGGAAAAAGTGTACAGCAATTCATTAAAAGGATTGGACTGATGCTGTAGATCAAGTACTACAGGAAATGGTGTACACAACTCATTCTCTACTTGTTTGACCGAAATAGTAGAATGTAAAAAGGAAAGCGGGGCTGAAGAGAAGGCTCAGGGGATGAAATTCCTGCTGCATAAGCTTGAGAACACAGTGGAGATTCCCAGCAACCACAGAAAAACTGAGTATGGTGGTGACCTCTAACCCCAGCACAGAGGGTAGTGACTTCTAACCCCAGCACAGGGGTAGGGGGAGAGTCAAGCATATCCTGTGCTTGCCAGCCAGTCAATCCAACTGAAACAGCAAGATCTAGGCTCAGTGAGCAATTATGCCTCAAACACAAGGAAAAATAGAGGACAGAACCTGATACCAACTCTGGCCTTCACATGCATAGGCACACACCCGCGCACACACACACACACACACACACACCTATACACATACACGTATGCCACACAAATAATAACAATAAAAAAAAACAATAAGAAAAGCTTTGAAGCCTTGTAACCCCTTGGTGCATAATATAATAAAGTATTTTACTTTCTTCTGTCTCCCAGGGATCACGTCCTGAAGTAGAAAAGAGAAGGAAAAACATCTTCATCTCATTGAGTGTGAGTTCACAATCAGCCAGAGAAAGAGGCAGGGAAAGGAGAGCAATCATGGGTGCACAGACCCTCAAATACTGAGCACCACACTCACAACACCACAAATCCAGCCCACCCCGTGTGAGCCACATGCATCCTATCCCCCAAACCAGAGAGTCCACGCATAGCGTTGCCTTCTTACCTGCAGGACTCACTCCCTCTGCAGTGAGACACCAAGGATTTCTTCCTATAAAAGTTTTCACAGATATCTACTGTAAAATCTGAAGCTTTGAACTCTGTACTGGCTCACCTAAATGTGAACAGAAGACACCCTTGCCTGGCCGAGAGCACAAGTGAGCCAATATCCACAATTTCATTCATATTATTTTAATGTAATAAATAAAAACAATTTTTTTAAAAACTATTTCTCTTCTCTAAACCAAAAAATACAAAAATATTTTGGGCTTTTTTTTTTTTTGCACTTTGTTTAGAAATAAGGTGTAACGGCGTAAACGAATGCAGACAGATTGTAAAAATATATACAGCTTTAATGGAGAAATAGACTTACAGAACCACCGTTCCCGCGGAGACCAGGAAAGCAGAAGCAAGTGCTGCAAGCATGCTCGCCAGATTTATATGTAAACATTAGCCTGAGGAGAACATGCCCCCTAAGGGGCGCGACTTAACCCTACATCTCCCCCTTTTGTCTAAATAAGACAGAACTAAACCAAATACAACTATATACAATAATAACAAATAATAAATATAACAAGCAATATTGAGAACAAAAGTTTTGCTAAACATTCTATCTCAAGGAGTCTAAATAATGTAGAGAGTAACTACAATTATATAATCTTCAACTCCGTCAAAGATCTGAGAAGGGAATAAATATTACTTAACAAACGAGATATATCCAAAATGTGCAACAATTGACAGAGACAACTGACTACCTGGGCAATCACCCAAAGTCTCGTTTGCAATGTTGAGTCAACCAACTTTGGCTAAGGCCTAACATAACTGGCATACCATTATTAAAGGCAAGGAACTTTTCAAAACTATCTTACCCTGTCTTGGCAAAATATCACAGTCCTGTTTTATCCATTGATGCACACTCTGTATCTCTGTCAAACAAGCTACGGAGAAACCCTGTCTCGAAAAACAAACAAACAAAAAAAAAGAAATGATGTTTCCCTAGGGTTTCTGGAACCAATCACCTTCTCTGTTGTTATTACTGGAAAGGCAGGTAGAGCTGTAGGTAGAGCTCTGTGGAAATTGTCCCGGAGAGATTTACCCACAGATGGAGTTAAAATTTGCCTTTCTACCCTTTGCTCTTCTTCATCAGAATTTAGAAATTCCTCAATCTTTTCAATTCTATTCACCATTGCCTTCTGCAATGTCTGAATCTCCTGTCCAGAATTATGTTCCAAAGCCTTCATTGAGGATTCTAAAGTATGAAGTTTGTCCATTAGAGATAACATCTCATCTTTGGACATAATTTTTATGGCATAAACCATGCCTTCTTGTATTGACAATCTTTCTGCCAATCTGTCATAAGCTTTAGACAAAATCCGATTGTCACATTCAGCAGTTTTGATTCTCTCAGTTAATGTTTCAGTTCCTACAGAAAGGGACTGAAGCTTATGATCCAAATCAGCTGTTCCCTCTTCCATAGTAATGAATTTCTCCTTAA
>JABTXL010001457.1:7324054-7361393 GCA_025134845.1 Neodon shergylaensis | reverse complement strand
ATCCAAATCAGCTGTTCCCTCTTCCATAGTAATGAATTTCTCCTTAACATCAGCCTGTACCTTTTTTAAATTTTGCTCAGTTGATTGAGTCATGTTAAACAAAGATCTGTTCTCTTCCTGGAGAACTTCAAACTGATTCTTGGGAAGATTGTTGTCATTCTCAATTGTTTTTAAGTGTTCAATCTCTGCCTTAAGAATCCTGGATTCGTCTCGTAAAGACTTTATCATATTTCTATTATCAAACTATTTAGTGCCAATGAAAACTACGAATCCCAGAAGGATCCATAGATGTGGGGTAATAGACACCTCTTGTAAAATCTCCCACATGGTACAATTAAAAAAACTGTTAAATTCTTGAATGGTAACTTGTTCAGACATTTTATTTATGAAAGAAAATTTTTTTACCTGCAATGACCGGTTCCTGCCAGTGGTGGTCTCTGTGGTTTTGGAGCCTGTCTTGGAACTAGCTCTTGTAGACCAGGCTGGCCTTGAACTCACAGAGATCCACCTGCCTCTGCCTTCCAAGTGCTGGGATTAAAGGCATGTGCCACCATCGCCCGGCCAAGTCACTTTGTATGAGACCATACAACAAGCTGTGGCGGCTTTTGGTGCAAAACCGCAGGTACTTGAGCTTCTGCTAATTCAGGCAGTGGGGTTCCGATGCAAACTTAGCCAAGGCAGGCAGGGAGGGGTTAATTGCTCCGGCGAGCAGGCAGGGCAGAAGGGGCCTGTGTGGCCAAGTGTATCTCGGACTCGGCACTGAGGCCTGAGTCACGAACTAAAAAACGGCACCCGGGAGCGTGCTGTGTTAGCTAGCGGGCTACGCGCTTGCGTCGGGGGCAAAATAGCCCGACGTTGGACGCCAAAATGTAACGGCGTAAACGAATGCAGACAGATTGTAAAAATATATACAGCTTTAATGGAGAAATAGACTTACAGAACCACCGTTCCTGCGGAGACCAGGAAAGCAGAAGCAAGTGCTGCAAGCACGCTCACCAGATTTATATGTAAACATTAGCCCAAGGCGAACACGCCCCCTAAGAAGTGGGACTTATCCCTACAATAAGGTTTTTCTACACAGCCCTGGCTGTCCTGGAACTCATTAAGTAGACCAGGCTGGCCTTGAACTCACAGAGTTTCATCTGACTCTGCCTCTCAAGTGTTGGCATTAAAAGTATTCGCCACCACCGCCCAGTCAAAGGTAAATACTTCAAAGCAGCAATAGATGTGGAAAATTTTATTGACTTAGTACTTTATTCAGGGCTTTGTTCTTTAAGATTTCGTTATTGTGACAATATTTTCAAGTGTATATAAATACAGCTCTAAGGCCATAGAAACGGCTCAGTGGGTAAGGGCACCTCCTGACAAGCCTGACAACCTGAGTTTGGTCCCTAAAACCCATGCGGTAGAAGGAGACACTAATACAAGTTGCCCTCGGACTGCCACACACATGCTCTGTGTAAGCTCACACGCATACATACAATAAATAAATGTAAACTTTTAGAAACGTACACTTGACTTCCCTTAACTTTGAAAAGTGAATTGTGGGATTTGGTGTCCTGTTTGAGCTCCCCTGCAGAAGAACACTTTGCAATCTTGATCTTAACAACGTGTGGGTCACAGATTTCCACATGCACGTCTCAGGCTCTACTTAAACACTGTATTCTGAATGCTGCTTCTAGAAGCGTTAAACATATGCTGTAAAAAAAAAAAAGTTAATGGAAAGTCTTCTAAATATTCTATATCACAAAGATGTCTGTCCTCTAGAAAACTGATGGCATGTGATCGTAACAACTAAGGAAAATTAACACGTTCATGAGAGATTTTATACTGATTTAGCTTGAGTTTAGAATGTGAAGTCTTGGGTGTGCAGATGCACGCGGTGGGCGGACACCGGCGCGCAGATGCGGAGGGCGGACACCGGCATGCAGATTCGGAGGGCGGACACCGGCGCGCAGACACAGCAGATGCGGGATAGTCCAAGCATGAAACAGTGAAGCCCACACTGAGAGCAGATCGCCGCACTACAACTAAATCAAGTAGGTTTTTGGGGGCCTGGCCTGCAGAGTGGTAGACCTTTTATTGGCGAGGTCCACGGGCAAACAGTGAGCCTAGTCCTGTCCCTGAAGATCACCCTGTGTGGGGAGAGTGTTCTTGGCCCGCGGCAGGACACAGGAAACGGAGTGGGGGCATTCCCTGACCACCTTGACACCCCCCCATTAGCCTGCGAGGGCTGGTACCCTCTGTTGGGGCTGCTCCTCCCCTGCTGAAACCTCTCTATCATTGGCATATCCCAGCTTGTGCCCAGGGGCCTCCTTCACTCCCCCTCCCTTACGTGGGACCAAGGGATCACCAAGTTTAGCCTGTTGGGATGCTGGATAGGGAGCTCAGGGCAGAGGGCAGCGGGAGTTCCTCTGTTTTGGTGGCTGGCCTGCAGAGGGGTAGGCCTTTTGTTGGCGAGGTCCCTGGTGAACAGGGAGACTGGTCCTGGTCCTGAAGACCCTTCTGAGTGGTGAAAGAGATCTTGGCCAGCGGCGGGACCCAGGAAACGGAGAGAAGGCATTTTGTAAGCAAGGCCGCTGGCCAGCAGGAACCCGTTCCTGTTTTAAAAGACCCATTAGATAGCATCGATAGGAGGAGATGGGCAGGCGCCAAGGCAAGAATTCACCCAACAATCTGAAAAACAACATGAAAACACCAGAAACCAATGATCTTACAACAGAAGGACTTGAACACCCTAACACAGGAGAAGTGGAAAAAATTGACTTTATGAAAGCAATAGAGTCCCTTAAACAACATGTAAAAAATGCCCTTATAGAAATGGATGAGAAGTATAACTAAAAGTTTGAAGAAATGAGTAAATACGTACATGATACCCTTGGAAGCCAAGAAAAAAACGATCAAACAGGTAACGGAAAAAGTTCAAGAATTGAAAACTGAAATGTAAGCAAGGAAGAAAATACAAACCGAGGACCAGCTGGATATGGAAAATCTAGGTCAACAAGCAGAGTCTACAGAAACAAGCATAATCAATAGAATACAAGAGATAGAAGAAAGAATCTCAGATTTTGAGGACACCAAAGAGAAAATAAACACACCGATCAAAGAAAACAGCAAAGCCAACAAATACTCATCACAAAACATTCAGGAAATATGGGACACAATAAAAAGACCAAAACTAAGAATAATAGGAATAGAAGAAGGAGAAGAGTCACAGCTCAAAGGCCCAGAAAATATTTTTAAAAAAATTATGGAAGAAAACTTTCCCAACATAAAGAAATATATTCCTTTGAATATTCAAGAAGCATACAGAACACCAAACAGACTGGATCAAAGAAAAACATCCCCTCGCCATATAATAATCAAAACACAGAATATACAGGTTAAAGAAAGAATATTAAGAGCTGCAAAGGAAAAAGGCCAAGTAACTTATAAAGGTAAACCGATAAGACTTACACCTGACTTCTCTATGGAAACCATGAAAGCCAGAAGGTCCTGGATAGAGGTACTTCAGAAGCTAAGAGACCATGGATGCAAACCCAAACTACTATACCCAGCCAAGCTATTGTTCACTATCAAAGGAGAAAACAAGACATTCCAAGATAAGAACAAATTTAAACAATACGTAGCCACAAATCCAGCCCTACAGAAAATAATAGAAGGAAAATCACAACCCAAGGAATCCAGCATTGCCAACACTGCCTACAATAACTCAGGTGTCTAGCGAACCATCACCAGAACAACTCAAAGAAGGGAGACACACAAACGCTACTACCAAAAACAGTAAGAACAACCGGAGTAAACAACCACTTTTCATTAATATCACTTAATATTAATGGCCTCAATTCACCCATAAAAAAGGCACAGGCTAAGAGATTGGGTACGAAAACAGGATCCAACATTCTGCTGTTTGCAAGAAACACATCTCAACCACAGAGACAGGCATCTACTCAGAGTAAAGGGTTGGGAAAAGGTGTTTCAAGCAAATGGTCCTAAGAAAAAAAGCAGGTGTGGCCATACTAATTTCTAACAAAACTGACTTCAAACTAAAGTCAATCAGAAGAGATCGAGATGGATACTTTATACTCATAACAGGAACAATTCATCAGGATGAAGTCTCAATCCTGAATATCTACGCCCCTAATATAAAAGCACCCACTTATGTAAAAGAAATATTACTAGAACTGAAGGCAGACAAGATACAAGACCCACCTCTATCAGCCGCCCGGGACACAGCCCAGCCGCCCCGTACTGCTTCAGAGACATCAAACCATACACACTAGTAGTAGGAGACTTCAATACACCTCTTTCTCCAATGGACAGGTCAATCAGACAGAAACCTAATAGAGAATTAAGAGAATTATTGGAGGTAATGAAGCAAATGGACTTGACAGACATCTATAGAACATTCCACCCAAATAGGAAAGAATATACCTTCTTCTCTGCAGCTCATGGAACCTTCTCGAAAATTGACCACATACTCGGAAACAAAGGAAACCTCCACAGATACAAAAAAAAAATCAGTGTCCACCTGTGTCTTATCAGATCACCACGGACTAAAGTTAGAAGGCAACAACAATGCTACCCCCAGAAAGCCGACAAACTCATGGAAACTGAACAATCAACTACTGAACCACACCTGGGTCAAGGAAGAAATTAAGAAAGAAATTAAAGTTTTCCTTGAATTTAATGAAAATAAAGAGACAACATACTCAAACCTATGGGACACGATAAAAGCAGTGCTAAGAGGAAAGTTCATAGCACTAAGTGCCCACTTAAAGAAAACGGAGAAAGCATACATTGGGGACTTAACAACACACCTGAAAGCTCTAGAAAAAAAAAGAAGCAGACACACCCAGGAGGAGTAGAAGACTGGAAATGATCAAACTGAGGGCTGAAATCAACAAAATAGAAACACAGAAAACAGTCCAAAAAATCAATGAAACAAAAAGTTGGTTCTTGGAGAAAATCAACAAGATCGACAAACCCCTATCCAAACTAATTAAACAACAGAGAGAGAACACGCAAATAAATAAGATCAGAAATGAAAAGGGGGACATAACCACAGACACAGAGGAAATTCAAAGAATCATTAGATCTTACTACAAAAGCCTGTATGCCACAAAACTGGAAAATACAAAAGAAATGGACATTTTTTTAGATAAGTACCATATACCAAAGCTAAATCAAGACCAGGTGAACGATCTAAATAGACCTGTTAGTTGCGAAGAACTAGAAACTGTTATCAAAAATCTTCCTTCCAAAAAAAGCCCAGGACCTGATGGTTTCAATGCAGAATTCTGCCAGAACTTCCAAGAAGAGCTAATACCTATACTCCTTAATGTATTTCACAATATAGAAACAGAAGAGTCATTGCCAAATTCCTTTTATGAAGCCACAGTTACCCTGATACCAAAACCACACAAAGAACCAAACAAGAAAGAGAATTACAGGCCTATCTCACTCATGAATATCGACGCAAAAATTCTCAATAAAATACTGGCAAACCGAATCCAAGAACACATTAGAAAAATTATCCATTATGATCAAGTAGGCTTCATCCCAGAGATGCAGGGCTGGTTCAACATACGAAAATCTATCAATGTAATCCACCATATAAATAAACTGAAAGAAAAAAACCATATGATCATTTCATTAGATGCTGAAAAAGCATTTGACAAAATTCAACATCCCTTTATGATAAAGGTCTTGGAGAGATTAGGGATACAAGGATCACACCTAAATATAATAAAAGCTATTTACAGCAAGCCGACAGCTAACATTAAATTAAACGGAGAAAAACTCAAAGCCATCCCACTAAACTCAGGAACACGGCAAGGCTGTCCACTCTCCCCATACCTCTTCAATATAGTGCTTGAAGTTTTAGCAATAGCAATAAGACAACATAAGGGGATCAAGGGGATTCGAATTGGAAAGGAAGAAGTTAAGCTTTCGTTATTTGCAGATGATATGATAGTATACATAAGCGACCCCAAAAACTCTACCAAAGAACTCCTACAGCTGATAAACACCTTTAGTAATGTGGCAGGATACAAGATCAACTCCAAAAAATCAGTGGCCTTCCTACACACTAAGGATAAAGAAGCAGAGAGGGAAATCAGAGAAGCATCATTTTTCACGATAGCCACAAATAGCATAAAATATCTTGGGGTAACTCTGACCAAGGAAGTGAAAGATCTATTTAACAAGAACTTTAAGTCTTTGAAGAAAGAAATTGAAGCAGACACCAGAAAATGGAAGGATCTCCCTTGCTCTTGGATTGGGAGGATCAACATAGTAAAAATTGCAATTCTACCAAAAGCAATCTATAGATTCAATGCAATCCCCATCAAAATCCCATCAAAATTCTTCACAGATCTGGAGAAGACAATAATCAACTTTATATGGAAAAACAAAAAACCCAGGATAGCCAAAACAATCTTATACAATAAAGGATCGTCTGGAGGCATTACCATCCCTGACTTCAAACTCTATTACAGAGCTACAGTATTGAAAACAGCTTGGTATTGGCATAATAATAGAGAAGTCGACCAATGGAATCGAATAGAAGACCCTGACTTTAACCCACAAACCTATGAACATCTGATTTTCGATAAAGGAGCTAAAAGTATACAATGGAAAAAAGAGAGCATCTTCAACAAATTGTGCTGGCAAAACTGGATGTCAATCTGTAGAAGAATGAAAATAGATCCATATCTAGAATGTGAAGTCTTTATCGGATATAAAGATTATTAAAGTGTGATGTGCACCCCTATAGTTGATATGTTCCCTCAGCTGAGAAGCATTTGTCAAAGGCTTGCCCTCTGTCACCTACAGCACAAATGCCTTGAACTAGACCTGAAGAAGCAGAATATGGACCCATTCTGAACACCCAGCAGAACAGGAGTGATAGGCAGACAGAGTCAAAGGATTAAGAGCCATCATAATACCCTGATGTGCAAGGGGCTGGGGAGAGACAGGAGCGGTAGAAGTCAAGGGCCTCATGCTGGCACAGTGATATCGCAGAGTCTTACCAAATACTCTCGCAAAGGAAGTCACAGCACAAGAAAATGAAGGGGCTGGTTCAGCTCCTTGGGATCTTACTGAGCTGGACTGCCACATAAAGTACAAACAGACAAGGGGCAGTTAAGTCACTCTGGAGGCACTATTGTGTTAGAGGAATTCAGACTGCTTCCTGCAGGTGTTTAGAGTGACCCAGGTAGGGCGGTGCCTTCCATGTGAGGCATTGTCTACAAACTGGTCAGGCTGAGACACCACAGGAGGTACTGTCCGCTGCTCTCCTGATGGAAAAATAAGCAAGTTCTAAGCTGAATCCAGTCCACAGCTGCAGCAGACACCGCTAACTGGCTGTGTGCTGTCTGGTTTCCTTCTGATCATTTCATGCAGGAGGACAAGTGTGCCTAGAGTAACAACATGCCTAATTCAAAATCCATTTCCCTCTGAGAGGCCTGTGAAGCCAAAGCCCCAGTTAGTGAAGACTGCAGTTCTGCCCAAGAGCATGTGAAGGAGAGGCCATTGAGATGAGCTATGGTAGAATCTGCTGTCTTCTTAATTAAAAAGCCAGACACTCTTGAATTCAGAGGCACACACCTGCACTTTGGGGTGGAGGAAAGAGGATCAGAGATTCAAAGTCATCCTTGGCTAACATAAATTTGAGGCCTGCCTGAGTTATATGAGATTTTACTCAAAAACAAAAAGGAAAAAAAAAAAACAATAATCCAAAAGGTAGATACAATGTTAATGCATGACTCTGTCTGACTTATTCCTGTTGCCTAAACCTCGGACATAATAGAGCTGGAGCCATCATGTCCTGAGTTTCAAAAATCATAATTGGTTTGTGAGAAAATAAATTTATTTGGTAAGGTGCTGTCACAAGGTTTCTATTATATAGCTTAAAAAGTAATGTGGGTGACTCAGAAACAAAGGAAGTTTCGTGGGAAACAGCAAGGAAAAAAAACTTAAACAGTAAACACACAGAAGAAAACATCTGTTTTACAACCAGATGGGAAAGATGCAGAAAAGACCTCTAAGCTCTTTATTATGGTCTGTAACTCTGAAAGGCTCAGCTTGTCTCTTTCTATCAGCACGTATTGACTTTTTCAAGCTTAAATCTGTGGCCCACAGGCTCCACTTTCCTGTTCTAATGCTCACTACCTGCCTCTTCCTTGCTGCTCTTCACTTTGCTTAAGTCTTTGGAAGTTGAGGAGTGTGCCAGTGGAGCTGGGTAGACAGCTAGCTTTGTGGGGACTTGAGTTTGACCTCCAGAACCCCTATAAAAAGAAGGAAAGAAGGAAGGAAGGAAGGAAGGAAGGAAGGAAGGAAGGAAGGAAGGAAAGAAGGAAGGAAGGAAGGAAGGTAGGAAGGAAGGAAGGGAAAGACAGAAAGAGGGAAAGAGAGAGGAAGGGAGGGGGAGGGACGGAGGGACGGAGGAACGGAGGGACGGAGGGAAGGAGGGAGGTACAGAGGGAAGGAGGGACGGAGGGAGGGGAAAAAACTGGACATGGTGGTGCACACTTTGGATGCAGTCCATGGAGATGGATATCCTGCGGCTCTCTGGCCATCTGGCCTACTATATGTGGCAAGTTCCAAGCTAGTGAGAGACCAACAAGGTGAATAGTACCTGAGAAATGACAGTGGAAGTTGTCCTCTCACTCCCTCATATGTGTGCATGCGTGTGCACACACGCACACACAATGAGAAAGAATATGGCAATGTTAGGTGTGTGGCAGTTCCATGCTTGACCCTATAACTGGGAAGGACAAGCAAAGTATATTCCGTGTTTAGAAGCACCCACGGTGCCCCAAGTCAGCACTTTCCTCTGTTTGCTACAGGAATACATACCAATGCAAGTGTCATCAAAATATCTTTTAAGATTTATTTTAATTGTGTGTGTGTGGTGTGCATTCATGTTTGTGAGTGCAGATTTTCAGAGGCCAGAAGACTGTCTCAAATCCCCTGTAACTGGAGTTATAGGAGGTTGTGAGCCTCCATGTGAGTGCTGGTAACAAAAGCCAGTTCCTCTGCAAGAGTATCCAGTGCTCTTAACCAGTGAGCAATCTCTCCAGCCCCAAAAATATCTTAATATTCAAGTTGGGCAGGGTGTGTGCCTGTAATCCTGTGATGCAGACAGAAAAATCAGGAGTTCAAGGCCAGTGTTGGTTGCAAGAGACTCTGTATCAAAATAATAATTAATAATAATAATAATAAAACAACCAAAAAAGAGAAGTTCACTTTTATGAAAGAGATACTTAGGGCCACAGTCATGAGTTTTTGTGGTGCTAAAGATTGGATTCAGGCTTCCCATATGCTAGGTAGTCATTCTGTCACAGAGCGAGCCCCTCACCAACTTTATTTGAATGAGAGCAAACACTGACCCAATGCCAATGTCATCGTAGCTTTAAGGTTAGGTAGTACCAGTCAAAAGCAATCTCAGAACTGTAGAACTTCAGAGTCTGGGACAGTGACAAGATAACTTCTTCCCTTCTCTGAGAGTCACTGTGAACAATTCCCACAGGAGTTTCTAGGGGCCCAGACACAACTAGAGACCCACATGTGGTTTCCAGCCACTCAGTTCCCCTGCACATAGCAGGAACTCTTCTGATTACATGTGGGCTGACACCGACATGTGTGTTGTTCCAGCTAAGTAATTCCAATCGTTAACATGTGAAGCCAACCCACATAACTGTGCTGGCTGCCAGATGTTCTAATGAGGAACTGTCTGCTCCTAGGCATCATGGTCCTTCATTAAATCAGATGAAGGGCATCATATTTACTTCATCACTCTTATGTGGAATGATGGTCTGTCCCTTGATTACAGCTAGCCTCCAAATGGAAAGAATGAAATAACCACGACTATATGGTAAGTTCTAGAAGTTTAATTGTGTAAACACAGAATGTAACCTCAATGACTGAGATTCTAATGGCCAGCCAGCCTGACCTAGATAGAACAATTTCTATGTTCTTTCTAGACCCAGGAGTCATCTCTGAGCAGCCAGTCTTCCCTTAGTCCCACACAATCAATAACAAAGGAGGCATTTCTATATAATATAGCAAGATGGCATTTATGCATCCCTATTTTACCTCTTCCCAGCTATAGCCCGCCTTGATTAATTCCATGTGCTAGAGAAAGGAAAAAGAAAAAAAACACATAATGTGTTTAAACATCATCTTTTTATTTATCGCAGAACAGTCAATGCAAAGGTCAGGATACATTGAAACATAAGATTAACTAGAAACACTTTGGGTCGAGATCTCCCATAGCTCAACTGCCGGGATGATGAAACAGGAAGCCCAGTGTTGAATAAAGATGATGGACATTTCACAGATGGCAGAAAAGGTGGTGGGGAGGGAGCAAAAGAAAAGTGATATGTTTAATACCAAAAGTTATGCAAAGTATGATTTGTAAACATGAAAGTTCGCCACATCAGACATTACTGGAGACACACCCCTCAGGTAGGTGCCAGGTACAGTCGGTCTAGATCTGCTGAGAGGCATTTTTATCCCTGATAGACTAAAATACACAATAAAGGCAGTTTAAAGAAGGAAGGGTTTATTTTGGCTCCCAGTTTGATGGTTCAGTCCATCGTGACAAGAATGAATGCTGGTATCAGCTCACTTGATCATTGTACAGTAAGATCCCACGGTCAGAACAGGTCTTCACACCCTCTCTGGAATCCCACTACAGCTCTTTCTACCTCCCTTCCCTCTTTGGGGCACTGGGGCCGAATCCCCAGGGCAACCTAGCAGGCGGGAGCTCCTTTGTTTCAATAGCCTGCCTGCAGCAAGCAAGGTAGGCGCTTTGTTTACGAGCTACCCATCCAGCAGGGAGATCTGATCTTGGCACCAGCAGAGCCATCATTGGGGTGAGTTTTGGACCCGCAGCAGCAGCCAGGGACAGGTGTTGCGGGAGGTCCTTCCGCTCCTCCAACAAATAGCTGCTGAGATACCAGCCCATTGGGGCGTAATCTCTCTCCCTTTAAAAGCGACTACTTCCCTCCGCTCTCTCTCTTCACTTCCTGCTCCGCCGGCGACTAGACTCCTTTCCTGGTTGCGCAGAGGGCTGTTGTCTGGGACAGTGATCTGTAAGTGTTTTCCTCTTTAAATAAATACCACCCTGTTAATCATAATTCCAAACTGGTGTGGCATTGTTCGTGACTTACGCCTTCATCTGGGTCCCGAACGTTTGGCTTGTAGGACCTCTCCTTCCCCCGCTCGGCTGCCGGCAGCGAGTTCGGCTTGGCGTGAGCCCTCCCTTCCTCAGCCGCTGCCGGCGGCCTTGTGGCCTGTGCCTTGCGGCAGCCTTGTAGCCTGTGCCTTGTGCATGGAGCCAGCAGTTTAATATAAATTATCACGCACTGGCTTTTCTTGCTGCAGTTCTTTATATTTTCCCTTTAGACACCTCAGATTGACTTCAAGTCCCCACGCACCCTATCATCTGCCTCCCCACGTGGATTTAAACTCCTCAGGCCCGCATAGTCTCTGCCTGCGTGGTTTGCTCTTTTCTGAGTCATTTTAAATCTCCCTTGCAAGTACAGCTCTTAAGCGGTGCGAACCAGAGCATGCGGTTGCTGAAAGCTGCAACTCCTCAGGGTGACTCTGTCACGTGGAGGCATACACGGCTTCCGGATTACGCTTCTCTACCCCTGGATTCTGGGTTTATGGTTCCATGTACAGAATTGATTTAATTACATTTACTTTGTTGAGCAACTTGCATTTCCCAGTTTTAACAAATACTAGGCGGACCCCGTTTTCGTCGCGACTTGGCAACAGCACCACCTGCTGGATAACAGGTAATATGGCAAATTTTGTTTCCAACATGAATTTCACTGTTTTGGCTGCCGATACAACGGGTTTTATCATGCAAGGTTTATATGACTATGGAGATAACTTAATTTACTGGTTACTACGTTTCAGTATTCTTTTGCATATTCTATCATTTAGGAAGAATATGGCACACCTAAGAACCATACTATCTTTACTAGAAACTCATGCAGGTCAGGAGATTCAGGATTCAAAAGAGGCGATAATAAAGACAATAATAAAAAGACTTGAAATGATTGAAGAAATTATTGGAGCTGGTGAACAGAGTAATAAAGCACAAGGACAGGATACAATGCCAACACCAGCTATTAGAACTGGCTTACCCAGGGTTTTAGCAGCATACCCTATACTTAATTCTGACAAAGCGTCAACTTCTAAAGGCTCAAAGGGAGTCAGAGAAGCTAGATGGATGCCAATAGCAATGAATGATCTAAAAGAAATTAAGCAGGCTATTGTTAATTTTGGCTTGCACAATGCATATGTAAAGGAAATGATAAGGACTTGGGCTTCTAATGCTAGAGCTACCCCCTATGATTTCCATCAGTTAATGTCTGCAGTTTTAGATAAGGGACCTTCCTTGATGTTTGGAATTTATTTCAGGGAAGAATCCAAACATATGGAACAGCAAGGAAGAGCAAAAGGTGTGGAGGTTTCCCAAGATCAAATTTTTGGTGCAGGAGAATATGCTGATCCACAGGTCCAAGCTCTTTATGACGATGAAGTACTGTGTCTATGTCACCAAGCAGCTTTAAATGCTTGGAATAGGATACAAGATCCAACAAAAAGGGTTGAATCATATACCAGAATTAGGCAGGGACAGAGAAAACCCTTTATTGACTTTTTGCAAAGATTAATTAAGGCTCTGGACATAGGGGTAACAGACCCAGAATCTAGACGAATACTTCTTGAATCTCTAGCTTTTGAGAATGCAAACATAGAATGCAAAAAGATAATTGGGTTTTTAAAGTCTAGATCAGCACCTATGGATGAATGGATTCAGCATACGATGAATGTTGAGACGTTTAGCTATAATGATGAATCTTGGGTAGGAGAAACGATTTCCACAACAATGAGGAGACATCAAACTGCCAGGTGTTTTAATTGTGGTAAATTAGGACATCTGAAAAGGGATTGCAGGCACAGAATTTCTAGGAATAATATCTCCTCTGGGAATGACAAAAATAGGAGACCTAGGCCTTCAGGTATATGTAGGAGATGCGGTAAAGGCCGACATTGGTCCAACGAATGCAGGTCAACAACAGACAGACAAGGCAACCTGATACCGTCGGGAAACTCCTTGAGGGGCCTCTCGCAGGCCCCCAAGCCAACAGTGGCCCAGTCATTCCCAGTCACAGTGGAGAACGTGCCTCACCAAGAAAATTAAAAGCTCCAATTTCTGCTGAAAAAAGTAATACTGGTCTAAATGATGAATTACGCATGAAGGATGAGTCAAAAAACCCAGTAGGACAGAGTAAACGTATATTTTGGCAGACTTCTATTAACGATCAAAGACCAAAGCTAAGAGTCTGTATAAATGGCATTTTTATTGAAGGCTTATTAGACACAGGTGCGGATGTAAGTATCATTACTCCAGAATCTTGGCATCCAAATTGGCCTCTTCAAGAGGTAGATGTTCAGTTTCTGGGAATTGGAACCCTATCTCATGTAAAACAAAGCACAAGATGGGTTGAATGCATAGGGCCTGAAGGGCAAATAGGAAGACTAAGGCCATATATAGCCAATATTGCAATTAATTTATGGGGCCGTGACCTGCTACAGCAATGGAATACCCAGATTAACATTCCTGTAGTTCCAGGAACTCATAATTCTGGGAAAGATATGATGAGGTATTATGGAAAAAGGTCACCAGCCATTCAGGCTGTACAAGAACATACAGCAAATACCAAACCTTTAGAGGTACCAACAGCCCTACCTTTAAAATGGCTAACTGAGAAGCCAATATGGATCAAACAGTGGCCTCTAGCTGAAGATAAATTGCAGGCATTGGAACAGCTCGTGCAAGAGCAACTAGATGCTCACCATATTGAAGAATCAACCAGCCCTTGGAATTCTCCTGTGTTTGTTGTAAAAAAGAAATCTGGTAAATGGAGAATGGTGACAGATCTAAGAGCTGTCAACAAAGTAATTCAACCTATGGGCCCACTACAATCTGGAATTCCTTTGCCTTCTCTGTTACCAAAAGGATGGCCTCTTATAGTTATTGATTTGAAAGATTGTTTTTTCACTATACCATTACAAGAAAAGGATAGAGAAAAATTTGCCTTCACAGTGCCTACTTATAATAATTCTCAGCCTAATAGGAGATATCAATGGACTGTCCTCCCACAGGGTATGCTCAATAGTCCTACATTGTGCCAATATTTTGTAAGTAAGCCATTGGAAATAATTCATAAACAATTCCCCAAGTCCATAATTTATCATTACATGGATGACATCTTGTTATCTGATTCAAATAAAGATACTTTAGAAAGGATGTTTGAAGAAGTAAAGAAAGTCTTGCCTAGGTGGGGATTACAAATTGCCCCTGAAAAGATTCAAAGAGGAAATTCTATTAATTACCTAGGTTACAGAATAGTGTTAGAGAAAATTAAAACGCAAAAGGCACAAATTAGGAGAGACCGGTTAAAGACTCTTAATGACTTCCAAAGATTGTTAGGAGACATTTCCAGTCTACGACCAGCTGTTGGGATAACACCTGATCTAACAGTTCATTTAAACAAAACCTTAGATGGTGAAAAAGATTTGAATAGTCCAAGAAAACTGACAGCTGAAGCAGAAAAGGAACTGACAATGATTGAGGAAAAATTACAGGAGGCACATGTGGATAGGGTGAACCCAAATCTTAGCTGCATCCTAGTCATATTGCCTTCCAGAATTTCTCCTACAGGGATTCTAATGCAGAGGGAAGATATTATTTTAGAGTGGATATTTATACCTAATAAACCAAGTAAAAAATTAAAAACTTATGTGGAAAAAGTCTCTGAATTAATTATAAAAGGTAAGCTGAGACTTCGTCAACTAGCAGGTATAGACCCAGCAGAAATTACAGTGCCTTTTACCACTGAAGAAATAAAAAAGTTATGGGAAGACAATGAACCGTGGCAAAGAGCTTGTGCTAATTTTTTGGGAGAAATTAATAGCAACTATCCCAAAAGTGGTAGACGTAACCTCATAAAAAGAACTTCTTGGATTCTTCCTAGAATTGTAAGCGATGCTCCAATAACTGGAACTCGTACATTCTATACTGATGCAAATAAATCAGGGAAAGCAGGTTACAAGTCAGATGAATTAAGTAAGGTGGAACAAAGCCCTTATAATTCTGTCCAGAAGGCAGAATTATATGCCATTCTTATGGTGCTAAGGCATTTTAAACAACCTCTTAATATAGTTACAGATTCACAATATGCAGAAAGAGTTATCTTGCATATTGAAACTGCTGAATTTATACCAGATGACACAGAGTTGACTTCATTGTTTATCCAGGTACAAGACATAATCAGGAACAGGCTTTGTCTGATGTACATAACACACATCCAGTCCCATACAGGTCTGCCTGGTCCTCTAGCCCAAGGCAACGCTGAGATTGATCAATTATTGATTGGAAGCATGTTGCAGGCTTCAGAATTTCATAAAAAGCATCATGTCAATAGTAAAGGCCTAAAGAAAGAATTTTCCATTACTTGGCAACAAGCTAAGGACATTATAAAGAGAAGTCCTACTTGTTCTTTCTATAATCAAACACTGTTGCCTTCAGGGAGTAACCCAAAGGGTACTAAGAGAAATGAAATCTGGCAGGTGGATGTGTTCCACTTTATGGAATTTGGTAAATTAAAATATGTACACCACACCATAGACACGTATTCAGGTTTTCAATGATCTACTGCCCTGAGCTCAGAAAAGGCTGATTCAGTAATCACACATTTATGTTATGGCCATCATGGGTATACCTGCACAAATAAAGACAGATAATGGTCCAGCATATGTATCTAAGAAAATGAAACGCTTTTTTGATTATTATAATATAAAACACATTACAGGTATGACAAATAATCCTACAGGTCAGGCAGTTATAGAAAGATCAAATTGTACTATAAAGGATATGCTGAACAAACAGAAAGGGACCTAAAATACCCCCAGAAATAGATTACATAATGCTTTATTAACCTTGAATTTTCTTAACACTAATGAGAAAGGAACAACAGCAGCAGAAAGACATTGGATAATGGAAAAGTCTGCTGAACTAAATCAACCGATTTATTTCAAAGATGTGCTGACCTCTCAATGGAAGCCAGGAAATGTGCTACGTTGGGGAAGGGGTTTTGCTCTTGTTTCCACAGGAGAAGAAAAATTGTGGATACCATCAAAATTAATAAAGTTTCGATTTGAAGAGGAGAAACCTCTTGGAAAGGAGAAATGACAACTCATCCACAACGATGATATTCATACAGGTGGTAAGAAAAACATATAGAATGGGGGCAGGGTTCTGTTCTTATCTCCACAGGAAAACACTCATCTTTGAAAAATTCAAGGGACCCTGGATGTTTGGATACTGACAGATGGAAAAATACCTGCCCAATAGGAAATATCAAGAAAAATGAATGGGTTGTGTAAATACATATATTAAACCATATTTCTAAATTTATAGAGCTGATTTTGAAGTTGGACTCTGGCTCAGTCCCTCTCCAATTCCAAGCCTGTTAGTAAGAGAAAAACCCAGAGTTTCTGGAGTTTCTGTCTCATGTCAAGAGCCATGATATGGGACAGAAAGAAATATGAGTTTAGAAAACAGCTTTTCTTTTCTTCATATCTATCATACCTTTCATCGAATATATCTATCATGCCTTTCATTGAATATATATATATATGTCTATATGATTAATGTTTTAAGTTTTTTACAATGAACAATGAGTCTTTCCTGAAGTGACATTTGAAGTTTCCAGGAAGAAGATGGGGCCCCACAGCAACAACTCTATCTGGCTGATATGACTTCATGATACTGATAGCGCTACTACAAGACCTGTTTTGGGTACCAGCTGCACAAGACGATCCCAACTTGGTTAGCTGAAATGGTGCACATCTTGTACAACATTCTGGCCAGACCTCCACAAAATACTCAGAGACTATTTGCAATTTTAAAAGACATTGATCTTGAAATTTAACCATCATTTTACTTTCACAGGATCCCCCAGAAAGAACGTCGCCCCCATGACAGCTGGAAGTAATTCTAGAGGACGACGTCCCCTCTCCCAGTAAAGTTTGCCCCTGGGTTTAGGGACATCATTTAGGGGTTGGGAGGTTAGGGGAGGAATTTTATAAGCTCAGGGATCATATTGAATAAAAAAGAGGGATGATGGGATAATAGATTTATAATTGTGAGTTACTGTTTATACTGTTTTTAGACAAATATATTGGTATCGATTCTTGTATATTGATACAAAGATAAATTATATTGACTATTGTATGCATGCATGTTTCTACCTCTGTTTAAAATATTTTTTATGTATTGACATATATTGTATTGATATATATATTGTATGCATTTACCATATTGCAGTGTACATTTCTACCTCTGATTAAGATACTTATATATTGTTTGTGTATTGATATATATTTACCATATTGCAATGTATATTTGTACATTGTTTATATTTGGAGGTCATTGTCCTCATTTGTTTCACAGTCGTTTATTGTCTTAGTCTTTAAGTTAGATAGATATTGAGAATTATATAGATTAATAGTCATCTAAGTTTGTCATTTATAATTAGACTAATCAGGTTCTTTAGATATATAGAGATTATACTCAGTATAGATAGATAGTCTTCAACCTCTTCAAAGAGCTGTAGAAAATGGCCTTTAATCTAACTCAGAGTTTTGTGGTAGTGAGACACAATTGCTCCTGGCAACACCGCTCTATTCCCGAGAGAATGTTGAGCACCAAAGACACTCCACCTGGAGTCTTTCTTTTTGGCAGAACTGGCCTTGGGGCAAAGAAATGCCCATACCTCAACCACTGACAGAGATACAGAGCGTGCATCAATGGATAAAACAGGACTGTCATATCCTGCCAAGACAGGGTAAGATAGTTTTGAAAAGTTGCTTGCCTTTGAAAATGGTATGTCAGTTATGTTAGGCCTTTGCCAAAGTTGGTTGCTTCAATGCTGCAAACATGACTTTGGGTGATTGCCCAGGTAGCTAGTTGTCTCTGTGATTTGTTGCATGTTTTGTAAGTTATTTTACTGAACTTCCTAATTACCCAGGTAACATTATTTCCCTTCTCAGATCTTCGATGGGGTTGAAGACTATATAAATGTAGTTACTTTTCTCTCATGACTTGGCCAAGTTATTTATTACACAAGACCTAAGCTAGTTAGAATAGGATATTTGTACTTATTGTATATAATTTCATAGTAGGTTTAGAACTCTCTTACTTAAACAAAAGGGGGAGGTGTTGCGGGAGGTCCTTCCACTCCTCCAACCAATAGCTGTTGAGATACCAGCCCATTGGGGCGTGGTCTCTCTCCCTTTAAAAGCGACTACTTCCCTCCGCTCTCTCTCTTCACTTCCTGCTCCGCTGGTGACTAGACTCCCTTCCTGGTTGCGCAGAGGGCTGTTGTCTGGGACGGTGATCTGTAAGTTTTTTCCTCTTTAAATAAATACCACCCTATTAATCATAATTCCAAACTGGTGTGGCATTGTTCGTGACTTACGCCTTCAGACAGGGAACTCAGACGTTCCTCATCCTCCCTATACTTCCTGGGCTTCCTGCTGGGCCTATACTCCCAGCATACTGCCTCTCTCTTCCTATCCCACCCAGCTTGCATCCAGAACCCTCCCCCTTTCTGCCTCCCTTCTCTCTTTGGTGTGCTGGGGCCGAATCCCGAGGGCAACCTAGCGGTCAGGAGCTCCTTTGTTTCAATAGCCTGCCTGCAGCAAGCAAGGTAGGCGCTTTGTTTACAAGCTACCCATCCAGCAGGGAGATCTGATCTTGGCACCAGGAGAGACATCACTCGAGCACCAGGAGAGCCATCACTGGGGAGTGCCATCACTGGGAAGGTACATCAGTAGGCAAGGAGACCTGATCCTGTAAAAGAAGATCCATAGGGAAGTATTCACAGGAAGAGATGGGCAGGCACCAATGCAAGAATTCATCCAACAATCTGAAAAACAACATGAAACCACCAGAACCCAGCGACCTCACAACAGGAGGACATGAACACCTTAATCAAGAAGAAGTAGAAAAAATTGACTTTATGAAAGTCATTGATGCCCTTAAACAGCATGTAAAAAATGCCCTTAGAAAAATGGATGAGAAGTATAACAGGAAGTTTGAAGAATTGAATAAATTAGTGAATGATATCCTAGGAAACCAAGGAAAAAACAATCAAACAGATAATGGAAACAGTTCAAGACTTGAAAACTGAAATGGAGGCAAAGAAGGAAACACAAACAGAGGGCCGGCTGGACATGGAAAATCTAGGTAAACGAATAGAGACTACAGAAACAAGCATAACCAGCAGAATACAAGAGATAGAAGAAAGAATCTCAGATTCTGAAGATAACATAGAGAAAATAAACGCACTGATCAAAGAAAACAGCAAGTCCAACAAACTCTCATCACAAAACATCCAGGAAATATGGGACACAATAAAAAGACCAAACCTAAGAATAATAGGAGTAGAAGAAGGAGAAGAATTGCAGCTCAACGGTCCAGAAAATATATTTAATAAAATTATAGAAGAAAACTTTCCCAACCTAAAGAAAGATGTACCTATGAAGGTTCAAGAAGCATACAGAACACCGAATAGGCTGGATCAAAAAAAACATCCCCGCGCCATATAATAATCAAAACACAAAGCATACAGAATAAAGAAAGAATATTAAGAGCTGCAAAGGAAAAAGGCCAAGTTACTTATAAAGGTAAACCTATCAGACTTACACCTGACTTCTCTATGGAAACCATGAAAGCCAGAAGGTCCTGGATAGATGTACTGCAGAAACTAAGAGACCATGGATGCAAGCCCAGACTACTATACCCAGCCAAGCTTTTGTTCACTATAAATGGAATCCCATTACAGACACATTCAGAAGTTATCTATGATCTAAACCTTGCCAAGCTTACAGTCAAAATTGTCACAGCTTGCAAGTCAAAAAGTTACATGTGTATGTAGGTGACAACTATTCCTGAAACAGAGTGTGTGACTATGAATGAGAACAAGGAGGGGTATGTGGGAGGGGGACTTGTAGGGAGGAAAGGCAATGGAAAATAGTGGAATTATACTACAATCTCAAAAAATAAAAAATTTAAAAAAAGAAACATGAAACAAAAGCACAAAACAGAAGGGGTTCAAATATCAAAAACAATTGGTTGGTACTGTTTATTCAGAATAATACTGAGAAAGTTTTCTTGGTGGAATTCAAAATCAGAAGCAAACAATGCTATAATTTATTAGTAAAAATCATCTGTCTATAGGAGTGGGGAAAACAGCAAGGTGTGGTGGCATATGCCCTTAAACCCAGCTCTCAGCCAGGCAGTGGTGGTGCACACCTTTAATCCCAGCACTTGGGAGGCAGAGGCAGGCGGATCTCTGTGAGTTCAAGGGCAGCCTGGTCAACAGAGCAAGTTTCAGGAAAGGTTCCAAAGGTACACAGAGAAACCTTGTCTCAAAAAACAAAAAGAAAAAAAAAGTATCTGTCAAGGCAGATCTTTGGAAGTTTGAAGCTGACCAATGTACACAGTGAGTTTCCAACCACACAGGGTCTTTTTGTTTTGTTTTGTTTTCTTGTTGTTGTTAGGTGGTACCTATGTCTTTAGGTGAGAATCAAAATCCAATTGTCAGTTAAATAACACACTAAGACCTAGAGTTTATGAACAAGAACCAGAGAACAAATAGTTCATGTACACCAGTGACCTCTAGTTGTTGCTCGAGCTGTGTCCTGAGAAGCTTATGGAAGTCTGAAAACATACTAAGTCCAAGACACATTTGGGACATCTAAGCTACTGAACATCATAGGTCAGCAACACAATGCTACAGGCTGTGTTCCCCTAGTGACCATAGGGCTTAGTGGGAGCTGCAGCTTACTGCCTCTGGTCAACTCTGATCATTAGACTGCATACCACAACTCACACAGGAGATCAAAATAGAAACTCAAAGTTTGGATTCTACTACAAACACATTCTTTTAGCACCAGCTTGTAACGTCAACCCCCCCCCCCAAAAATATGTTAAACCAAACCTCTCTATATGGTAAACTGTCTTAGTTGTAAATTTGGCACAGGGTAAAACCATTCAAGTGGAAAGCTTCCATTGAGGAATTGCCTAGATCAGACTGACTTGTGAATTTGTCTGTGAGGGACTGTTCTCATTATCAACTGATGTAATAGGACCAGCCCACTGTGAGTAGCACTAAAACCAGGGTATCTGGTCCTGGCATGTAAGAGAAAGCAAGCTAAGCATGAGATGGCATCAATGTTCCCCATAGTCTCTGCTTCAACATCCTGCTTGAATTTTTGCCCTGACTTCCCTCAATTATGGACTGTAATTTGTACACCGAAATAAACTGTCTCCTCCTCCAAGTTGCCTTTGGTGAGGGTGTTTTATCACAGCAAGAGCAAGAAAATCAGAGCAGGAACCACCTGCAACTCATCAAGACATTAGCCAACTTACTGAATGTTGAATTGAGCAGTGTTTTTTAACATGGTCTGATTTTTTGTGGTGACACAGACGAAAACCATCAATTCTTTACAGCATGGCATGGGAATTTATTTCAGCAAATATGTATTAGGTATCTCTTGTGTGTTACACACTAGTCTATGAATTTGACAAAGCAGTTGTGGTGCACCATAAAACCAATGACTTAGACTCTGTCTATAAAAAGTGATGGCGTCTTAGAAAAGATCAAATTCAGCAAATGAATTCTAAAGACAACTTGACATGAAACAACGGTGTGTATAAATGTTGAGGATGAAATTTCAAAATTTCAGAAAGTTGCTGTTGTTCAAGTTAAGGACGTGACAGAAACACCTAAGTCCTTCACTAAAACAAAATCAGTGAACCGAGAAGGAGATAAGCCTAAAACTAACAACCCCTTAACAGCCATTCATTTAGGACCTGTAAGAGTGCCCAGCCTTCCACCAAAGCAAATAAGCCCTGGATGCAATGGTGCACACCTGTAATCCCAGCACTTGGGTGGGGGAGAGCAAGGTCATGCATAACTGCATGGTGAGATTGAGAGAAGTATGGGCTCCCCTAGACCCCCTCAAAAAGCTGTTTAAAGAAATGAATGGTGGTTACATTTGTTTGAAAACTTCCGTCCACTCTGATACAGGAAGTCAAATACTACAGTATGCAAATCAGCTCAATATTCAAAAAAAGACAAGATCTTAAGCAAAATCTCCCATATGATTATCATGAACAAGTGTTATGGAAATGTCCAAAGCCAAGACTAAATATTTAGAGATAAGATCAGTTCAATGGTTTACGACCAATTTCTGATACCTACAACATGCAAAGGAGTTGGAGACTCGTGGATCTGATGTGGCAGATGACTTCTGAGATAAAAATTGAAATGGCTTTAAGCATTTCCCTTGCATTTTCTGCTCCTTTGTTTCACTTCTGAACCCCACAGCAGGCCAATGAGAGGAGTAATGGTGGCTCACATGAATGCCATGACAATGCCCTTAGGACAATGAGAGAGGTGGGAAGAGGACTCAAGCAAAATAGAATTCGCCCGGCCCCATCAGAAGCAGTGCAGCTACTGACCTCTCAGAAGGCATGCACGGAGATGGAGTATTGTAGTAGTGGCGAGAATATTGACAGGACCGCTACGAAGTAAGCCACTGAGAATAACAACTGCCAGATTTCTGGCTCTGCTCCTGAAGAATGCACTTGAATGACTGGCATGATATCTGAAAACCAGAGAAAGGTTGTCTAATTGTCTGCCTGAATATACAGAGGGAGGAGGAAGAGGAAGAGGGTAATGAGAAGGAGGAGAAGGGGGAACGAAGGAGAGATTGCTGGTTTCACCTGAGCTGCCTAGGGAGCAAAGGCTTATCACTAAGAGACAAATTCAGAACTGAGATCTTACAACCAGGACTTATCACTGATTCTATGGTGAGGGGCAGGGAAAGGACAAGGCAGATGGGACCAGAATATCAAAAAATAATCCAAGAATGTGTCAAACAGAAACAGAAGTCACCTTGAGCCATATCTAGGACATGGAGGATTGTCAAAATGGCAACAATGTTAACAGACGTAAAAGGCAGTGAGTAAAGACCGGACTCCACAGACAATGCTGATTAGACTACAGGTGTGTAAATGAGATGGCGCTTTGCATGTGCATGCCTGTGCGTGTGGGCTCACACACATGCAGGTGTGTGTGCCTGAGCATCCACACACAGGCCAGAGTAGGACACTTGGTGTCCTCCTCTACCATTCTCCAATTTATTCCCTTGAGGCTGAGTCTCTCACTGCATCTGAGCAAGGAGAGCAGCCACCAAGCCCCATATATTCCCCCCTCGCCCTTCCCCACAGTGCTGAGGTTACAGGTGCACCTTCAGCCACTCCAAGCTTTTTCATGGGAGCTAAGGACGTGAACTCAGCTCCTCATCTTACACAGCAAGCGTTCTCACTCACTGAACCGTCTCCCCTGCTCAGAAAGGACTTCAGATGCAACAATGTCAGTGGATAAATACAATAGGTAAAAGAAAACCAACACTGAACAATCATAACGACGGTTAATGTAGATGAGAATTATCAGTTGGCGGCTGAAAGGCTACAGGTTTAATTTTAAAAAGGATATGGGCTGATCTTGGGATATCTACTCTATAAGGCATTATAATCATTAGCACATAAGAAAAAAAATGGCTTGGTGGTAGAGAAATATAGCAGGCACCACACAAACATGGCCAGATGACGGGTTAGAAACACCTAGAGGTACCCCCGGGGGAGGGTGGTAGTCCTGAGGGGAGCATTGCATCACTTCTGTGGATTTCTGCCCAGAAATTCTGACCTGAATCAGTCACAAGGAAACAACCCTGGACAGAGCCGGGCCACGTGTCATCCTATAAACAGAACATACAGCCTGTTATTTCAAACTCTGAGAGTGAGGTGAGGGAAGAGAGAGGCCTGTGTTCCAAACTGCAGGCCACTGAATCCATGTGGCTAAACGGAACACCCAGTCCTGGGGAAATTCTGGGCCCTGAAGAGAAGACGCTTTGTTGGGAGGGCTGGGGAAATGTGACTGGGATCTGTGGGTAAGATACAGTACTGTGTCAGCAACTCCTTGGTGTGTTTGCGTGTGTGTGTGGTGTAAGCTCACATGTATGTGCCATGGGGCCATGTACATACTCATGGAGGCTAGAGAATGACCACGCTGTCCTGCTCTACACTCCCCTCTTTCTGCTGTTGAAACAGGAAACCATTTCTCATTGAACCTAAAGCTGAGCTAGTGGCTAGCAAACTCTAATGGCTTCTCTCTGCTTCTGCTGCCCTGGGATTGCAGGCATATGTGCAGCGCACTCGTGGCTTTTTACATAAGTGCTAGGGGTTTGACCTAAATCTTCACGCGCTCGTGCAGCAAACACTCTTGCACTTCTACACACTGAGACAGCTCCCCAGCCCGTTTTTTGATAGTGAGAGTGTCATTGGGGTTACAAAGGAGAGTTTCCTTATTTAGGGACAACATATTGTACTCCTTGGGAGGGATTTGTATCTAAGGCATGCTTTCAGGATCTGGAGAAAAATTGGGAACTGATATATATTTAAAAAGGCAGTGCCTGAACAGCATGGTAGTAAATATATTGGGATGATTTTGTGATTTTTTTTTCCTATCAGACTGAAAATGTCCAAGAAAATTCCAGAACTTTTTTTAAAAAGTGAATGTGATAAAGACTTTTATAGAAGGGACAAAGAGACAGCAGAAAGAAGCCTCAGGCCACTACCCCACCATCCGTCACTTTCTTGTCTCTTGACTGAGTTTTTCGGCAAGCTTTGAAGTTTGCACAGAAATCACAGGGAAATAAATCTATCAAGAGGCTCCCCCCATATCAGCTTTCAGGGAGATGCTCCTAAATTTTCAACCCTGATAATTTTTAAAGTATTAGAGAAAGTGAAAAATTAGCCCCCAATTTCGCTGCATGGGTATGGGTGTACAGATGTACTGTGACCAGCCCACTCACCTCATCTGTACATGCCAATGTCTGAGGAAACTTCTCTCTGCTCCTAAGACAGGACTCCTTCAGCCTTGCCGCGCTCCCCAGCCCAACACACTTGGACCATGACTAAAATCTGTCCGCCCTCCACATAACTACAAACAACACAGAATACAAGATATATGGAGAATTTCTTAATAGACTAAAATCAACTTTCTATTCTTTGGGGAGAAATATTAAATTGAAATACAAAATATTTAAAGACCAACTTCCCTATACCCTTGAGGTTCCTATGTGAAAACCTGGCTTTGGAAAGCATGTTTAGACACACAGGCTGTAGCCTCCCCGCAAGAGGAAGTCTCCTACAAGAACAGAGACTCATGACTTACACTACAATGCTCTAGGGAAAATGATTGTGAGTAAGCCTGAGGCTTCACCTCTCAGCTTCTGCTTCTGGAGATGAGAAAGAAGTCTAGACTAAGGGAAGACAAGAGTCAGACAAGCTGATCCAAAGAGGAAGTCAGAGAAAATCAGCCTCCAGCTGTGTTTGTATCAAACAGAACATGCGTCCTGTTCTACCTGCAGTCTTGAGCAATTGACAGCCATCACACCCCAAGACAGGCTTGCCTGGTCCATTGTCCACAGTTCTTTTCCCTGGCCAAACACTGAAGCCACCAGAGAATGACATGGCCCCTGAATCCCTGAGCCATAACATCATTCCCAGAGGTTAGCAGAAAACCAGAATAACAGAGAAGGGCCTTCCTTCAGAAAACAATTTGGGCGCAGTTGTAGAGTATGCCGTCTCCAGATGAGACTGAACACTGCTGTTTTGGACCCCACTTGGAGTCATTGACCCAGCAGTTGGGAGTGTTAAACCCTTCAGGTGAGCTTTCTGAGGCACCAGGCTTGAGAATAGCTGGTCTAGGCAGGTGGAGTTTCCAGTAATCCTCCAACCCTAATATTTCCAACCCTGACTTTCCTGATAGTTGCCTGGGATAAGCTAAGAGCAGTCCCAGCTGAGTCCATGGGTCTCACATCTGTGATACAGGGACTTCCCAGTCACAGAAAACCTTTTGAGATCCCAAGACAACAACCCACCAAGAACTAGAGGATAGATAGACCATGCAAGTGCTCCTACTGCCAACAGACCTGGGAAGAAAGATGAAGTCTTTCTATGCCCCACTCCCCAAAACTGCCAGCAGATTCTTGACACAAGGGGGACAGGAAGGGGCAATGCTGTTTTCTCTTTGAGAGAATTCTGTTTTACCCCCTCAGAAGAAGAGACTCAAAGTGGAAATTGCACCAAAGTACAGGGTAAATTTAACTAACAGTTTGGAAACTCATTTTCTCCTGCGGTTAGAGACTAAGGTACTTCTCATGAATGGGGTTTGGGAGTGGGAACCAAAAAGGATACAACAAGAGGTGTTGGGGTGTAGGATGCTGACCTATGCAAAGGATGTGGGAGCTGTTCAGAGACCATTAGTAAATTGCTGTGGCCACAATCTGTGGCATTTGGGTGGCCTTTCTCCTGTGCCAGGAGTTTCATGTGAAAGTAGAAGGGATTGCATATTGTTCTGCCAGTGGAGGTGTGCAGGCCGGTAACAGCCAAAGAGCAAATCAATGGAATACACTAAAGACGAAGGCTGAGGAGCTTAAAATACTCTCTCATGGGAAAGCCTGTCAGCCGGCAAGGTCTGAAGAGAGTGGAAAATCAGTTGATCAAGGCTATAACACAGTGTGTCGCAAACCCAGGATGCTGTGTGAAAATAGATGATCTATGATACAGGAATGCCAGGAAACTGCCATTCAAGGCACTCACTAAAGAACTTGAGAATAAATTATTTAAATCTAATGAATTTTAAAAATATTTTGAGAAGGGCTCAGCAGTTGAGCATCCTGGCAGATTGTGATTTGGGTCCCAGCACCCATATTGGGAGGCTCACAACTGTCTGTGACTCTACATCCATGGGATCCTATGTCCTCTCTGGCTACCACCAGTGCATATATGTGTGCATACACACAAAGACACACAAAAATGAGGAAAATAATGAGCTAAAGTCTCATGGGAAAGATAAGACCCTCACACATTGATAGTGGGAAACTTAATACCCCTTTCACCAATGGACAGGTCATCCAGACAAAATCTAAACAGAGAAATACTTGAACTAATAGACATAATAAACAAAATGGACCTAACAGATGTCTACAGAATGCTTCACCCAAACTCAAAAGAATATACCTCCTGAACACCTCATGAAACATTCTCTTAAATTGACCACATACTCAGTCACAAATCAAGCCTCAACAGATACAAGAAAATTAAAATAACCACTGCACCATGGATTATTAGAGCTGTGGATTTCAACAACAGAAAGACTATAAACTCATAGAAACTGAACACCCCTCTACTGAATGATTTCTGGGTCAATGTGGGAAGAGAGAGAGAGAGAGAGAGAGAGAGAGAGAGAGAGAGAGGAAAGGAGAAAGGGAGTTAACTACAGACACCAAGAAAATCCAAAGAATCATTAGGTCATACTTCAAAAACCCTGTACTCTACAAAACTGGAAAATCTAAGAAAAATATACAATTTTCTTAATTGATACCACTTAGCAAAGTTAAATCAAGACCAGATAAGCAGTTTAAATAGACCTATAACCCCTAAGGGAATAGAAAAAATCATTAAAAATCTCCCAAGGGGGAAAAAAACTCAAAAGCAGATGGTTTTAACACAGGATGGCAGGATGCTACCAGACTTTCAAAGAAGAGCTAATAGCAATATTCCTCAAATTATTCTACAAAAGAGAAATAAAATGAATATTACCAAATTCTTTCTATGAGGCCACAGTCACCCTGCTACTCAAACCACACAAAGATTCAACAAAGAAAGAGAACTACAGGCCAATTTCCCTCGTAAACATTGGTGCAAAAACATTCAATAAAATACTTATAAACCAAATCCAAAAACACATCAAAAAAAAATCATCCACCATGATCAAGTAGGCTTCATCCCAGAGACACAGGGATAGTTCAAGAAATGAAAGTCTGCCAGTGTATAAACAAATTGAAATTAAAAACAAAACAAAACAAAAACAGTAATCCTATAGCCAACATAAAATTAAAAGAAGAGAAACTCAATGCAATTCCACTAAAATCAGAAACAAGACAAGGCAGTACATTACACCCATATCTACTTAATAAGTACTTGAAGTTCTAACTAGAGCAATACAACAAATGTTGTAAGGAGCTGCGGGACGCTTCCCTGCCGCCCCAGTTCCCAGCTGCCAGCTGGCTCTAGCTTATGCCCGAAATAATTACACGGAAAACTGTATTCTTTTAAATACTGCCTGGCCCATTAGTTTTAGCCTCTTAACCCATTTCTAATAATCTATGCAGCACCACGAGGTGCGCTTACCAGGAAAGATCTTAACCCGCGTCTGGCTGGAGTGGGAGAATCATGGCGACTCCTCACTCAGCTCTTTCTCCCAGAATCCTGTTCTGTTTCCTCCGCCTACCTAAGGGTTGGCCTATCAAATGGGCCTAGGCAGTTTCTTTATTAATAAGAAATCATTCCCACATCAAACAAATAAAGGAGATTAAGGAGATATGACTTGGAAAGGAAGAAATCACAGTATAGGTGGTTGCAGATTATATGATCGTATACATAAACAACCCCAAAAATTCTACCAGAGAACTTCTACACCTGATAAACACGGTCAATGAAGTGGCTGGAAACAAGGTTAACTCAAAAAAATCAGTAGCAGCTGGGCAGTGGTAGTTCACACCTTTAATCCCAACACTTGGGAGGCAGAGGCAGGTAGATCTCTGTGAGTTTGCGGCCAACATGGTCTGCAAGACCTAGTTCCAGCATAGGTACCAAAGCTACAGAGAAACCCTATCTCAAAAAACAAAAATAAAAAAATAAAAAATCAGTAGCTCTGCTATACTCAAACAACAAATGGACTGAGAAACAAATCATGGAAACAACACTCTTCACAATAGCCACAAATAATATAAAATATCTTGGAGTAATTCTAAAAAACAAGTGAAAGACCTTTATTTCAAGAACTTTAAGTCTGAAGAAAATATTTAAAATGGAATAATCTCCCATGCTCATGGGTCGATATGATTAACATAGTAATAATTGCCATCTTACCAAAAGCTATCTCCAGATTCAACACAATCCCCATCAAAATTCTAACACAATTCTTTGCAGACCTTGAAAGAACAACAGTCAACTTCATACGGAAAAACAAAAAAACCTAGGGTAGCTAAAACACTCCAGTACAATTAAAAACAACAGCAAAAAAAAAAACCCTTCCTGAGGTATCACCATCCCTGATTTCAAGCGGTGCTATGGAGCTATAGTAATAAAACCACATGGTATTGGCATAAAAACAGACAGGTGGATCAATGCAATCAAATGGGAGACCCAGAGGTAAACCCACATATGTATGGACACCTGGTTTTTTATAAAGAAACTGAAAATATATAATGGAAAAAGAAAAGCATTTTCAACAAATGATGCTGGTATAACTAGATGTTGGGACATAGAAGAATGTAAATAGATCCATATCTATCACCCTGCACAAAACTCAAGTCCAAGGAAACTATAGACCTCAACATAAATCTAGATACACTGAACCTGATAGAAGAGAAAGTGGAGAATAGCTTTGAATATTTGGCACAGAAGACAACTTCCTGAACAGAACACCAATAGCACAGACACTCAGATCAATTATATGAGACCTCTTAAAACTGAAAGGCTTCTGTAAGAAAAAGAATTTAAAAAAAAACTAGACATCAACAAACCAAATAAACCAATTCAAAAATGTGGTACAGATCTAACCAGAATCCTCAATAGAGAAATCTCAAATGGCTGACAAACACTTAAAGAAATGCTCAACATCCCTAATCATAAAAGAAATGCAAATCAAAATGACTCTGAGACTCCATCTTACACCTGTCAGAATGGCTAAAATCAAAAACACAAGTGACAGTTTATGCTGGTAAGGATGTGGAGCAAGAGAACACTCATTCATTGCTGCAGGAGTGCAAACTTGTACAACCACTTTGAAAATTATTGTAGCAGTTTCTCTGGAAACTGGGAATTTATCTACCTCAAGATCCAGCTAGGCTACCCTTGGGTATCTGCTCAAAGGATACTCCATCCTAGCACAAGGACACTTGCTCAACTATGTTCATAGCTTTATTCACTATAGGCAGAAAATGGCAACAACCTAAATGTCCCTCAACAGAAGAATGAATAAAGAAAATGCAGTACATTTACGCAATGAAGTATTAACCCGGTTGATAAAAAATAATGACAATAACATCATGAAATTTGCAGGCAAATAGATGGAACTAGAAAAAAATATCCTTAGTGAGGTAACCCAAACAGCAAAAATACAAATATGGCATCTACTCATAGAGAAATGGACATTAGCTGTAAAGTAAAAGATAACTATGCTTCAATCCACAGAGCCAGAGATGCTAAGTAACAAGGAGGACTCAAGGGAGGACCCATGGATCTCCTGGGAAGGAGAAATAGAGATTTCACAGGTGGAGTGTGTGTGGGGTGGGATGGAAACAAGAGAATCAGGTGTGAGAGGTAGAGGAAGAGAGTACTGGCAGAGACTAATGGAAAGAGAGGGCATTGGTGGGGAGGGGGTGAGGTAGAAATCAAGTTCAATGGAAACTCCTAAAAATCCACAAGGATGTCTCTAGCAAAGACTCCTAGTAAGGGGATGTGGAGCCTTAACAAGCCTTCTTCTGTAACTAGGCGAGTCTCCCCGTGGAAGGATGGGACACCAACCAAGCCACAAAACCTTCAACCTATAATTTGTCCTGTCTACAAGATATGCTGGGGTAAAGGTGGTACAGAATGTGTGGTTGAGACCCATGCCATGAGAGGGGGCCCAAGCCTGACACTGCCGGAAGGACCAGGAAACAGAGTCTTGATAACAGAGAATTAGTTTAGAACCAAATATGACTGGCAAAAATAAGACACTGTGAAACAATGGTCTTTTATCCTGAAACTTGTATTTTAATAAAAAACTGAGTGGCTAGTAGCCAGGTAGAAGTATAGGCAGTGTGACTAGCCAGGAAGTAGAGGTGGGACAATAAGAACAAGAGAATTCTGGGAAGAGAAACCCTTCCCTTGGGACTCAGGAAACTATTCAAATGAGGAGGCAGAAAGACTGTAAGTGCAAGAGAGATGGAAGGCACCAAGGAAACAAGGCCTCCTAGGCATGGCAGGACTAACACACACATGAATTCACAAAGACATGGCAGCATACAGAGGGCCTGCACATGTCCAAACTCCAGTTTGGGGGGTACAGTAATGAGAGAACTGATCAAAAGTTTCTAATCCTGACTGTTGTCTGAGGTTTTCTGTCCTGCCCAGGTCCCACAATCGTTGAGTCCCAAAGAAAGACTCACACAGAGGTCTACATTAGTTATAAACTGATTGACCTAGTAGCTCAGACTTCTTACTAACTCTTATAACTTATATTAGCCCATTATTCTTGTCTATGTTAGCCACGTGGCTTGGTAACTTATTTGACGGGGCAGTCACATCTTCCTTCTTCTGTGGCTGGGACAGGACTGCAGAATAGGACTTCCTTCTTCCCAGAATTCTCCTATTCTCATTGACCCACCTCTACTTCCTGTCTGGTTGTCCTGCCTATACTTCCTGCCTGACTACTGGCCAATCAGCATTTATTTAAAATATAATTGACAGAATACAGACCATTGTCCCACACCACCTGACCAAAAAGTTAATTTCCGATTGACAACCACTTGCAAAGGAAAAATGAGTTTTCTTCAATAGAGTCTCACTGGTAATATAGATCACAAGGTCTATAAGAGCAGGGTCCATGTCCAGTAGTAGATAGCCAATAAAAAAATTCAATGATAGTTTAGGAGATTTGTTGCCTCATATTGCCTTATTTGAGCATTTTTTTAACCTTACTGGTCTTTTGCTTGTATATTATAGTTTCTAATTTTGCATTTTTTTTATTGAGAAAAAGAAAAAAGTTTCCACCTCCCCCCAGCCTCCCATTTCCCTCCCCCTCCTCCCACCCTTCTCCCCCTCCCCCCACTCCCCTCACCCTCCCTCTCCAGTCCAAAGAGTAGTCAGGGTTCCCTTCCCTGTGGAAAGTCCAAGGTCCTCCCCCCTCCGTCCATGTCTAGGAAGGTGAACATCCATACTGTCTAGGCTCCCACAAAGCCCAAACTTGAAGTAGGATCAAAACCCAGGGCCATTGTCCTTGGCTTCTCATCAGCCCCCATTGTTCGCCATGTTCAGAGAGTCCTGTTTTATCCCATGCTTCTTCTGTCACAGTCCAGCTGGCCTTGGTGAGCTCCCAATAGATCAGCCACGCTGTCTCAGTGGTTGGGTGCACCCCTCGTGGTCCTGACTTCCTTGCTCATATTCTCCCTCCTTCCGCTCCTCATTGGGAACTTGGGAGCTCAGTCCGGTGCTCCTGTGTGGGTCTCTGTGACTATCTCCATCCATCATCTGATGAAGGTTCTATGGTGATATGCAAGATAATCATCAGTATGGCTATAGGATAGAGTCATTTCAGGTTCCCTATCCTCAGCTGCCCAAGGAACTAACTGGGGACCTCGCCTTTGGCTCCTGGGAGCCACTCTAGGTTCAAGTCTCTTGCCAACCCTAAGGTGACTCCCTTAACTAAAAATTGTGCTTCCGTGCTCCCCTATCCAACCTTCCTTTATCCCAATCCTCCTGTTTCCCCAAGTTTCCCTCATCCTCCCCTTCTCACTTTTCTCTCCCCTTCCCCCGCTACTCCCATCCCCCCCCCAAGATCCCAAAATTTCTCCCCGGCAATTTTGTCTACATTGCTGGTGGAAATGCAATCTTGTGCAACCACTTTGGAAATCAGTGTTTCGGTTTCTCAGGAAATTTGGGATCAGCCTACCCCTGGACCCAGCAATACCACTCTTGGGAATATACCCAAGAGATGCCCTATCTCATGACAAAAGCATCTGTTCAACTATGTTCATAGCAGCATTATTTGTAATAGCCAGAACCTGGAAACAACCTAGATGCCCTTCAATGGAAGAATGGATGAAGAAAGTGTGGAATATATACACATTAGAGTACTACGCTGCGGTAAAAAACAATGACTTCTCGAATTTTGCATGCAAATGCATGGAAATAGAAAACACTATCCTGAGTGAGGTATCCCAGACCCAAAAAGATGAACATGGGATGTACTCACTCATAATTGGTTTCTAACCATAAATAATGGTCACGGAGTATATAATTGGTGAACCTAAAGAAGCTAAATTAGAAGGTGAACCCAAGGAAAAACATATAATTATTCTCTTGACTAATTTTGCATTTTTATGAGGTATGTGTGTATGTGTGTGTAGGTATGTATGTGTCTATATATGTCTATGTGTGTCTATGTGTGTGTAAATGTGTCTTTGTTTCTCATGCTTTTTCTTTGAATTTTGTTTATTCTGTTGTTGTTGTTTCCCTGTTTTCTAAAGAGACAGTTAAAGAAATCATTGAATTGGATGGGTAGAGAGGATCTTGGAGGCACTGGGGGAAGGGAAATATGATGAGACAATATTGTATGAAAAAATTTATTCTCAATTTAATAAAAGAGTAAAAATAGCCAGCAAGATGGCTCTGTGAGTAAGAGTGCTTGATTCCAAGGACTCAAAGGGTGAAAGTTGAGAAAGAACTGGTTTACAAACCATACACACACACACACACACACACTCACAAAAGATCTTTTTAAGATAACAAAATGAGTAAGAGTGATAAAGGGAAAGCCCATATTTGTGGACCCTGATTGGTAACAGTCTAATTTTTATAGTGAAATAATTGCCATTGTAGCTCATAAGTAAACATCTCTACTATATTCACATACTTTGTTGCTTTGCCATGAGAAATGGTAATCACTCTATGCAAACAGGAAAAATGGTTCCATGTCAATAACATATGTGGAACAACTTTCAATACTAAATTGGGACAACGGCTTCACAAGCAAATTTAATTCTTCATAACTACCATACCCTTGTAATGTCAAAGAAAACACCAGTAAAGATATGCTCAAGTGGCCTCCAAAAATCACAATACTGTTTTTCTTCCCTTCTAACAAATTACTTAAGAAAAAATATCATAGCTGCACATTTATAACCCATGGAACCAATGACTCACCAATGAAACAAGTTACAATCACAATTAGTGAGTCCAAGATAACACACTCAAACTTTGCATTTCTAAGTAAAGCTATTTGCTCATTTATTTATTTATCATTTTATGAAGAACTTCATCTCAAGGTGAGAATATTTTATTTATTAAAATAATAGAATAAATTTTTTACTTTACACTTCATCAGTAGACATACCTTGGTCATTCAGGAGCTTTTGGAGCTCACAGTTGTTTAGGTACTGACCGCTTTAACTGTGGTCTTTCTAGAGGAGGGGTTCTCAACCTTCCTAATGTAGTGATTCTTTAATACAGTTTCTCATGTTTTAGTGACCCCAACCATAAAATTATTTCACTGCTACTTTAGAACTGTAATTTTGCTACTGTCGTGAATCATAATGTAAATGTATATGTAGGATAGCTCATATACAACCCCTAAGAGGTCACGACTCACAGGTTGAGAACCGTTGTTCTAGATAGTCACCAGCTTTCAAGGTGAATATGTAGCTCTGTCAGTGAGAGAAGAATGTAGGTCATCACCATAATTAGCTAGCCTTCAATAAAGAGAAGACATTTATTATTCTATGATGAAATAAAATAATTTTATTTGGCTTTATGGAATAGCAGGGAGAAGCTGAGATCTATATGGGCTAAATGTCAGTCAATACTACCCTAGCCCTCTGAATATGCCCCAAATCCATTTTATTAATCACCTCTGGGAGTAAATCTCTAATTCCAAATTAGGTCTCCAAATCCCTTTCCATTTTTCATCCCTCCCTAGCAGATCCAGGCAGTTCTTTCTCCCAGTCTTCCCTTTCCATTTTGCATTTTCTCATGGGCATTCCTGTGATGAATATTTGAACATTAGTGCGCTGCTTACATAACCTTAAGTGCCCAGCTTCTCACAGGGAGTTGAGTCAGCCAGGCAGAATAAAGAGGAAAGAGTGTGACCACAGTGATTGACTCACAGGATTTTCATAAATTAAATTCCATTCATCATCTGTGTTGTCTCTGTCAAAGCTCTCTGTCCCTTTTCTAAAGGACAGCAGGGATGTATGGTGCATGAATGCTAGGGAAGTAAGAGAAAGGGTAAGAGATGTGTTCTACGGGGCATTCAGAAAATCACTGCCCTTCAGCATCACGAAATAGTTCCACAATAAGAGAAAACATTTTTTGCACAAGGATAGATGACACATGCCAGGACCATAGATAGCTTTGCTAAACAATGGCTCCTGAAATAGATACACTCACTAATAACTCTGTGTCATCGGATACAATTATGTGACAATATTATGCTTGTCACAGGTTTTTTATCTAGCCCCACATCCATCTTATTTACGTATTTACTTATTTCTAGCCATCTGTTTTGCACACTATGTGTTTTCTCACAGTTACTTAACCACTGGTCAATAAAAACAATACAGTTCTTCGTGATATCAGTCACCAGGTAGGCAACCCAGAGTCAGATGACTGAGTGTTGGCAATAATATTAGTGTCTCCATGCTGTTTGCCAACCAGGAGATACTTCTGGGCGATTGATTTCTTGGGGTTAGCACAGCTTTATTTGTGTATGCTCAAACTGCGTCACTAAAAGCTGTGGGCTACAGATCCATAAAAGATTAGCATTCCTGACAGAGAGCCAATGGGTAACAGTGACAAACCTCAGCTGCATGACTTGGAAGGACAATATCCTGTTGTTCAGTCAACATTATTTCTGTGTCTTATTTATTGAATTTGTGTTATAAACAGGAAGATTCAAACTCTAGATTAAATACCTAATGACTGTGCCCCAACTTTTAAAGTTTCTTCCCCCTAATTAAACTTCATTAAATTATAATCTTGAATTATAAAATTTTTGCAGTTAACTTCCTTGTTTTACCACTCAGAAAACAAGAGCTGCATGAAAGAGAAAATTCTCTTCATGAACTAATAGTTTATTATGAAACTAGAATATTTTGAATAATTTGAGAAGTGCTGAAATCTTAATACAAGATAACTATAATTCATCCCCAAAGCTAAGAAATGTTATCTCTTTACAAAAGGAACGAGCATGAACAGAAAAGGTATAATATTTGAGCACCATCTCTGAGCAAAAAAAAAAATCTATCTCAAAATAAGTAAACAATTTTTTTAAAATGGTGACATTTATGTCCCCCTTGATAATAAGGAGCTAAACCTCTGAAACTGTAAGCCACCCCAAGTAAATATTTTCCTCTATAAGAGTTGTCATGGTATCTCTTCACAGCAACAGAAACCCTAACTAAGACACCTATTTTGAGTCTAGAAAAGTGAACAGATTTCTCAGATAAGAAACCTGTGAAAATGTGGGTGACAAGAGAAAGAAAAGGGAGATGAGGGAGATTAATTTGGGAAGTATAACATGGAACTGACAGTTTTCCAAGAGAGAAAAGACAAAACAGAGGGAACTCATTTAAAAAATAATGTTTTAATCATAATATGGGGTAGCATGATGCTAAAGTAAGTGGGTTAAGGCACTTGCAACCAAGCCTGAAGACCTGAGGTCAAGCCCCATAATATATATAGCAAAAAGAAAAATTTACTCTTGCAAGTTGTCCTCTGACTGCCACATGCAGGTCATGAAGTGTGAATATATACATAAAAATAAATAAATGTAATAAAACAGTTAAAAATAATAATAGCCATGAAAGAAACATTTCAACAACTGAAATATATGGATCTCCAGAACAAAAAAAATGCAGCATGTGATCTTTTAAAAAAATCTACAATAAGTTATAATGAGTGACCCCTCAATTTATAGAGAAATACGTAGATTGTGAAGTTTTATTTTGTTTTGTGTAGTCTACTTCTGTTTCTACTCACAAAGTTCCATCTGCCTCTGTCTCCCAAATCCTGGGATTAAAAGTATGTAACTGACTTCTAGTGGCTTAGTTTTACTTTCTGGTCTTCAGGAAAGCTTTATTTATACAAAATAAATAAATAAAATATCACCATAAGACATCTTAATTAAAAATATACATAAAGCATTTCATTAAAGAAGAAACATGGGAGCTAGAGAGACAGCTCAGAGGTTAAGAGCACCACTGACTGCTTTTCCAGGGGTCCTAGATTTGTTTATAGTGCCCACATGGTGCCTCTCTATTGTCTGTAACTTGAGTCCCAGCA